>JANTPZ010091518.1:0-20739 GCA_025593235.1 Vachellia pachyceras
TGCTCTCTCCTTGTTAGTGAGAAGTCTTTCATTAAGCACTAACCATAAGAAGGTTCTAACTCTTTGGGGTCTTTTCCAATTCCAAGCAAGGCTCCATGTCTTGCTCACATCATCCCATTGATCTTGTGCTAGGAGTTCATAAGCACATTTGACAGTGAAGTGTTTATCACAGCGCTAAATGATGCGATCAGGAGTATCCGGCTATGCGGAGGTTTGAACTTCATAAAATGCCTTGAAGTGTCCTGAGGTAGCTTCCCTTGGAATTCAGTCCACTTCCACTGCCTATCAAGTGTAACAAATGCACTGACAGTTTTCTGGAGTTTATTATCATTTAAAGGACAAAAGGCAAGATGCACAAGGGGTCCCAAGTCCCCTATCCAATGATCAGACCAGAATCTCACAGTTTTCCCATCACCAACATGCCACGCAGAACCTAGACAAAGATCCTCCCAAATAGACAGAAGGCTCTTCCACAGGTGGGAGGCATTGCGGTTGTGGAGGTGCTTTGATTAAATCAGTAGCTATGGCAATCCCGAACCATGTCATGCAGACCTCCCTTATACCCACATTTTGTTGCTAGGAAATTGATAAAACCGTTGGGAACTTTTTGTGGGGTTCCACTTTAGACGAGAAGAGAGCCCACTTGCTTGCATGGGACTAGTTGTGTTCTAAGAAAGCCAAGGGTGGCTTGGGTCTGAGATACTCGAGTTTGCATAACCGGGCTTTCATTATGAAACTTGGATGGGGTCGTCTGGTTGCTAAGAAAGACTCGCTATGGGCATGGGTAATTCGTAGCAAGTATCACTTTGGTGAGGACTTGATGCATGATCGATAATGAATCGGAGAGGTACAGAGATGGCAAGATGGAGACACGGCATGGGCAATTCTCGATCTCATCTGCTTATACTAGATTATCAGATAACTAGCAGACATGGGACTCTCTAGATGGGTCAATCTATGGCATCATCGGGGTTCCTCGTCGGTGTAAGACTCATGCATGACTTCTATTTCATAACAGATTACTCACCCCTGGAGCCTTGAAATGCAACTGATGCCCAAATCAAATTGAGGATAGCCTATGTTTCATGGGACTGCTGCAGGTGTGCACAAGAATTTTGGCAAAGGTTGGGGATCTCACTTCAAGACCATTTTGATTGGGAGAGTGGCTTTCGTAAGGTGGAAATCCAGTCTGACTGCCAGATGGTGGTGGACCTTGCAGTACGTAAAGAGCTGGAGTTGCATGAGGATAGTATCTTAATTGTTGAGCTGCAGAATTGGCTGAGGCGTGATTGGAGTGCTAGAATATCATGGATCAACAAAAGAAGATAATGCTCTAGTGGACTGTCTGGTAAAGACTTCGCTATGACAAGCCATCTGGGTAATCATTATGCCTGGAGACCCCTCGATGATCTTTTTCAGGGATGGGCCCTCACCTAATAAGTCTTTCATTTAGACTCGTTTAGAAGTCCATTTGAAAATAATTTTTATAGGGTTCGAGATAAAATCTAGGTTTTGGAGAATAGATTTTGGAAGAATATTTTTTTACGGATTCCAAGGTAAAACCTAGCTTTTGAAAGGTTATTGTGTTGGGAAGTTATTGGTTTTTACGGAGTTCAAGGCAAAAAGTAAGTATAAAAGAGGAAAGAGAAAAAATAAAAAACATGAAATAAAATTTATTATGAGAGAGTATGTAATTTGACAAGAATATAGTTTTTTTAAAATTTTGGTATGTCTTTAAAATAGCTTTTCTGAAAAATGTGAATATATGAACAAAATCTAGATTTTGGGGTACGGAAGAGGATTTCTATTAATTTACATATTGTCTACAATTGTTTTCTACAACTTTTCGGTCTCCTGTAAGCAGTTCTGGTTCTTATCTATCAATTCAAATTCCGAGAACACAATAGGCTACTTCAATTCTTTGCCACCAACTTCCACGTGAGAAAGCATCCACTCTAAAGACGAATTAAACTTGGCTTCAGGGGTAGAGGATGAGCTTCACTACCCTCAGTAATGGTTAATGAGAATGAGCTTCACTGCCAAACTATGGTGATCCATCAAGTCTGCACAATGAAGAGGGCTTCCATTTGAAAAACAACATGATCCCTTTCCTTCATTGATAGAATCGTCATTCCCACGCGCTTGTAGGAATTGACTTCCTTCCCATTCCATTCATGCAAACCAAAACTCATCTACGTATTATTGTAGGACACATGCTGATGTACCTCATAGTTGGGCTGTGTCTTTCTTAGGTGTCAAATATGATGCTGCACTTGATCCTTTAAATCAAATCTATGTTTCGATAGATGCAATTTTCATTCAGCTTCATTATGACCTTAGCTTATGATCCTTGTACTTCTTTATTTTCTCTCCTTTCATGTTCCCAAAATTTCCTTTCCAATCCTACAAGATCTGCCATCCTACAAATCTCCTCAGAATCCAGATGAGACTTATCCCCAGAAGAGAACCCAAACAAATTCAAGGAATAAATATTATTCTTACCAACATCTACCCAACTAAACCCTATTTCCTTCCTCACTCCCCTATCTCTCATCCCTCTCCTCATTTCTGCCACATTCTCCCACTTTCCTTTCTCAGCATACAAGTTTGACATCAATACATATGAACCTAAACAAGTGGGCTCCATTTCTATCAAACGATCGGCCACCTGTTCGGCTATCTCAATGTTCCCATGTAACCTACAAGATCCAAGCAAATTTGCAATACAGTCAATCCGGGTCCTCCTGGAATCTGATTCATCAACTCCTCTGCCTCATTTAGTTTCCTTGCACGGCCAAGCATGTCCACCATTACAGAATAGTGTTCAGGATTTGGTTCAATGTTATGATCTTTGATCATACAGTCAAAGACTTCAAGGCCAATATCAACCATGCCGTTCCTACAACAGGCTGTTGGGACAGAAAGAAAAGTGATGGAGTCAGGATTTATTTTTCCCATTTCCATTGTCTTGAACAGACTCATCACTGACTCGTAGTCTCGTGTTGGGAATATGAAGATATTATTGCAGTCCAAGCAAACTGAGTTATTTCAGGTGTCTCATCAAAAACTCGTAGAGACTCGATATGCTTCTCCACTTGGCATACATGTCAAGAAGAGCCCCAGAAACAATTGGGTCAGTGCTTAAACCAAGTTTGATCAAGGTGGAATGGCAACGTTGGCCATGTTTTAAGGATATATCTTTGAGATTTTGACAGCAACAATTGCATCTAGGACACCACCAAAAGTGTATTGGTTGGGTGTTATCTCCTTCAATGCTGATAAAAACGTAAGAAAAGATTCTTTAAACATGCCATTTTGAGCATAGCCAGAAATCAAAGCATTCCAAGATATTACTTCCTTGATTCTGAGCTCCTTAAATATCTTCTCTGACTCTTGGACGGACTCGAACTTGGTATACATGGTAATGAAGCTATTGCAGACAGTTGACTCAGATAAAAAGTTGGTTTTAATACATAACCCATGAACCGTTAGACCTTTTTTAGCAGCAGATTCTGAGTTGTGATCGCATGGATCAATCCTATGAATGTAACTTCATTTGGATACACATTATCAATTCTCATCTCATTAAAGCGAGAGATTGCATCTTCATCTATTGATATGATGGTAGCCCAAGAGTCTACATTTCGGCTACTCATGAACTTAAGGACCAGTTTTGCATCCTTGATGACTTCACACTTTGAATAGGTCGAAATCAAAACATTACCTACCGAAAGATGGCTGTAGCATCTCATTTTTATGGTCAACCCATGAACCTGTCATCCTATTTCTAAATTTCTTTCATGACCACAAGCTGAAATTGTACCGGTTAACGTGACATGATAAGGCAGTGTACGTTCCCATCATATTGATGAATATTGAAACAGCTTCAACCTATTATCTCCCTGTTGAGATTTAGGTTTTGGGTGAGGAAAATAATATCCGACAATGATTTGAATTTGTGAATGATAAATAAAAGTGATTCATTGATAAATCAATTGTATTTTTTTTTTATTGTCATGAACAAATAACGGATGGTTGAAAATGGTAGTAACAGGTAGGGAGGGGAAAAATTCCGATGACAATATTACCCTTAGTGAAAAATAAAAAACAGTTTTAAGTTCGTTAATGGGAAGTTTTGTAGAAGGCTGAAGTTAACTGCGAAGGAGGAGGCAAAGCGAAACACGAACTTTGATCACAGAACTTGATTACAAGAATATCGCAATCACGTTGAGAGAAGCAAGATTTATATATGTTACATATTCAGGCAAATCCTAAACGTTACTAGTTCAAAAATCAAATCACAACATCTGCTATCTCTGACCTCGGAAGTATATCATAAATCCAAACTCCAAATCACCCCCGCCATTCTACTCTCTACGTATCCACAATAATGCGATTCATCACACCAACGATTCTTCTTCTTCTTCTTCTTCTTCTTCTTTCAGCATTTCTCTTCTCCATTGGACCCATCAATCGCCTCCATTTCCACTGCAGATTTGGGCTTTTTTGGCTTGTACCAAATCGCACACACCAGGAATGCTACGAGGTTGATGACACTGAGTATGGTTAACAGGGCAAAGAAAAGATCGAGCCTTCCATAGTTGATGTCGTCGGCAAGCCATCCTTGCCCGCCATTGGTGCCAGTCACTTTCTTCACTATCGATACGAGGAAGCTACTGACGAAGAACCCTAGCGACAGAGTTGTGAGGAAGAGGCCTGTGCTCATGGTTTTCATACTTTTTGGGGATTGGGTTATGAAGAAATCGAGTTGGCCTGTGTAGATAAAGGCTTCTCCTGAACCAACCAGGAAGAACTGTGGGATTAGAAGGAAGACGGTTATGGGCAGCGTCTTTGTGTCGTTGGCGTCGCCTTTCGCCACTGCTAATCGTTTTGTCTCGCATACTGAAGCAACTGCCATTCCCAATGTTGAAAGCACAAGGCCAATTGCAATCCTTTGCAGGTTGGTGAATCCTGTTATAAGAGGAACGCCATCAATTTCCCTTCGTTTCCAAGGGTTAAAGTTCTTTTATCTTTTTACATGGTTGAATACTTGGACTCATATCTTTACTTGGTAAATTTATAATTGGTAAAGCTCAGATTTGAATAGTATACCTAAGCCCATGGAAGCTAACCTCTTGCACATATAAATTTGTATGCAGTAAGCGCACCATGTTGATTTTCCTTCTTTTTTACATAGATAGACATCACTTTACGTTATTAGCTAACTATGTATTTTGATTCTTATTTCTGTTTCTGCATTTCTTTTTTCTTTTTAAGTTTTTCAGTGTAGCTTTGAAATCTTGTTTTAAATATATTGAAGATTCATTTGTTTATGTATTGAACAAGTTATGGGGCTGTAATGTTTAAAGGTGACTGAAGATTGGGCCCTTTGTCTTTTACCTGGCTTGCCTCTCCACTTTTTCCAAAGGGGCATGATGATTCGGTCGTACACACCCAGAGTGATTAGGATGGCTGCCACAAAGAAGACAGTGAGAGAGCCTGCAGGAATCTGGAATTTCCCAATGGACCTTTCCATGGTGGATGCTTGTTCTACTGAAAAGGTGATCATTTGGGCATATGTGGTCCAGAATATGATGGTCGTGGCCCAAATTGGTAGGAGTCTCACCATCATTTTCACTTCTTCCACCCGTGTCAATGAGCATAATTTCCAAGGGTTCGGTGCAGAACCATACATATTCTTCTCAAAATCATCTTCTGCTACAATGGCAGCTTTCTCCAGAAAACTATTACAAATAAAAGTAGTGTTAAGATATTATAATAACAAGTGATCATGGGGATTTATGTGTGAGGATGTGTGTTTATGACAGTTTCTTCAATTCCAGTTATATGAATTGGCTTACACAAGGGAAGACGGAGATAAACTAACCGGAACTGATCAGTGTGCTCTATTCTTGAAGCTTCAGGAGTGTCCTCATACAAAGAGCCAATGTTGTATGGGAGGTCCATCTTCTTTTTCCTTATGGCAGCAACAATGACTTGGAAAATGTGGACTATAGGGCTTCCCATACTTTTCTTGTATCTGTATCTTTTAGTTCCATACAGGAATACCAAAATGGCTGTGAGCATAGAAACAGAGCAAATTCCATATGCCCAACTTCGACCCACTTCATCTTGGATATAAACAAGTACTGTGACAGCCATCAGAGTCCCAAAACTGATGAACAAGAAGAACCTGTTGAAGAAATAGGCCATTTGAGATTTCTCTTTCTCATCTTTGTCATCAAATTGGTCAGTTCCGAATCCCGAGACACTAGACTTTAGGCCACCTGTCCCTAGTGCAATAAGGTACAGAGCCATGTATAAAATTCCCATTTGGAATCCATTAGCTCGCTTGCAACTGTGACTGCTGGAAGTAGTGCAAGGTGGTGGACTTAGCTCTGGTAATTTTGTTGTGATTGTTAATATGGCAGTACCCTGAAATCAGCATCCTTTTAACAGTCAAAACAAAGTAGATACGAAGCATAAATTTTGACAAAAATACAATCGTTTAACAAGAAGAAAACTGCAGCACAATAAACAGTCTCCATTATCTTGTAATGAGTTTGAGTCGTGTATAATGATGATGATGGTGATGAGTCTCCATTATCTTGTAATGAGTTTGGTATTACATGTAGCCTTGTCAATCATCCTACCCAGGTTAGTGATCTCATTAGATCAATTGAGACACCTGCCTAGGTTAGTCATTTTGTAATCTTTTGTACATTTTAGTAATACAATCTTTTTTCGCTCAAAAAAAAAAATAATTAGTGTTTCATAGATAGGCCTTAATGAGGAAATATATTGTTATGAATAAAAGAAGTACTAATAATAATTGTCAGTATATCAAAAGTCCTAGGACCTGTGTCTTTGTATCAGCATAATAACAATTAAAAATTTTAATTGTCAGTATATTAGTCTATCCTTTATACTTGCTGAAAACTTGGTTAAATGCTGAATAGTTCAAAATAAAGATGATATTTGATCAGGAATGTAACTTGCAGGCCCAAGAATAGCTGGAATAGGACTAAGCAGTGTTTGGATCGCGGCAAAGATTCCGATTGTCTTGTATCTGCCAAGAAAGGAATCAGCTAGAAAGCCTCCAAGCAAGCACAGAAGGAATGATGTGCCCATAAAGTCAGTGACAATATTGGCTGAGGTAGAGCTTGGCAGGTGCATGGTACCAATCAAGTATGTCACCAGGTTGACTGCAATCCCCATGGTGGAGAGCCTCTCAACAATTTCAATCCCTGTAAGATTCGTAGAAATTAGCTTCTGCTCTTAATTAATTGTTAACTTCTTTTTTGTTAGTAACTATCATAATATTATTCTTGGCCTATGTTTAGATGCCTATTGTTTTGGGTGATGCGGTCCTTGACGTTGCAGAACATCTATTATGATCTAGTGATGAATGATTTTTTTTTATACACGAAAGTTTAGGTGGGTTCGGTATCGGTCCCTCACCAAGGTCAGGGCACGGCCCCAGGCTCTTTGAGCACTTACAAGGAACTTACGAAATCGCCTACCAAAGGAGCCCTCACAACGGCAGAAGGAATCAAACCCACCTCCTTATGAAAATTGAGTCTGTTCCTTACTATATGTGCCAGCTCTGGCATCAATGATGATAATGAGTTCAGGGGTCAATTAATTTCTTGCTAAAGTAGCGTACTCATCCTCTCTTTTTAGCGTGCAAAGCAGAGCCTCTTCATGCTAGAGAGACACAGATTGGGGGTTGTGAGCGTAATAAAGTCGCTCTCTCTTTAGGTAGTGGGTCCTACGCCATTTGTCTTATTGATGCACGGTGATAGGAGGAGGTCCTTTTTGGTTATAGTAGAAACTAAAAACGTGAAATACTTCTTTTTGTGGGGGGCTCTTTGCTTTCTTTCCGTTTGATAAATAATTCTGAGCTTTTGGGCACAAATATAAAAATTAAAAGCAGAAAAAACTCAAAAAAGATTACAGGGAAGCAGGGTGATGGGTGCATGTGTATTGAATAAAATAATTTTATGTTCGGAGGTAGAATGTCATTCAAAAGTGAAGTTGGGTATTCAAAAAGAGAAAATGTATGCGAAAAGAAAAACTGAATCTTTAGAAAAAGTGGGGGATAAAGTAAAGATTAAAAAAACCTATTGAAGATGTGGAATATCTCCATAATCAATCACAAGGTTCTGTATATCATATTATGCCCTTTTCCTGTATATTCCAAACGGAGGGTGACATAAGAATTATCATTAGAAGCATTATTGATTTGTTGAGACGTTGCCCTTAGTTCAGCTCCATCCTCTGTGGCAGTCTCCAGCCACAAAAAGAAAATTATGAAAATAAATTGAATATTATTGAAAAAAAACTCCTGATGAGGAGAAACAGAACTCCAAATATGGATCTGGATCCTGATTCTCCTTACTAGATGCTTTGAACTCATGGAGTTCTTTCTGTTTCAATATTACCCTTCACTGAAAACGCCAACCCTCCTTCTCAGCACCAACCTTTTGCTTGAAGCTGTGAGGGAAACTAAGAATATACAGTATAAGCCTGGTTTGTATATATTCTGAGTAAAGCTCTGTGTTGATGTTTTACCAAGCACGGGATGATAAGGATAATGTGATGCAGAAAGGTGCGGTATCTTTTGTGCTGTGTAAAATATCTTGTGGTATCTAATATGAGACTTGACACATCTATTTTTAAAATTTGATGCTTCATTGTAAGTCGTGCTAGAGCAACTTGCGAAGTTGAGAGAGAGGAATATGGGCAATATATTGCAACAATAGGATGAGAGGGGGAAACAAACCTAGAATGAGAGCAGCAGTTGCCCAACCACCAGTTTTGGATCTGTCAGCTGGGAAACCTTTATAGTCCACAGCATCAGCAACTGTCCAACTCATCTTCCCATCCTGAAATACGAGGGGGCAAAACTTGAAACATAAGAATAATACTATTTCAAGTTTCAATTGCCATTGATTGAGAGACTTATCACAGATTACTAACCATTTTCAGAGGTTTCAAGTTCCCTACGTAGAAAAGAGCTTGAATGGCTAGAACTGAAAGCTAGGAAGCTCGTTATTCTAAACCTCAACTCCCAACTGATGGTTTTGGAGGGAACTTGCCCTTTTTATAGGGAAAGAGGCTCAACGAATACTACAATGAGCTTTTGAAAGTGACCCACCCACTATGAAAATGAGAGATCTCCACTGGTCCATAATGAAGGGAGGGATTAGCTTGACCGCAGTAGTAAGTGGAAGGTTGTAGGATAGATTCAAAAATTTGTTTACCCAGATTTTTTTAAAATAATATTAACAAAATATTAAAAGTTGATGTTGATTGAGGAGAATTTGGGGAATATCTGGAACATGCACCAATAACACATTGTATCCTCGCTTCTCCTTTTTGGTAGGATAGAATGATTTGGGTCAAGAAGGCTGTGAACCACTCTACCTTGGCTGGCTCTTTGAAGTGCTTTTCCTACCCCACATGCATGAGAAAACTTCCCTACCCTTGTGTTTTTCTGCATAGGTGGAAATAAGGAAAGGGCTTTTTACTTCTTAAAGCATGCCCCTATGATTCTTTGGACCTGAAAGCATTATAACCACAGTATTTCATCAACGTAATTATGGATTTCTTCACACATGGGTAGATCTTATCGAATTGTCAGTCTTTTCAAATAAAAACAGTTAGCTGCTCTAACTTTACCACCTGAAGGCATAAAGATAAGATATATTTGTCGGTTAAAAATTAGTATTAGGATATTTGTGGTTAAAAATTAGTTGAGTTCTTGTTGTTAAGAATTTCTTGGTTGTTGAATTTTGTTGATGTAACTAAACTGTGTACTCCTTGCGACATGATTTATGTCCATGGGTCTATTTAGTAAAGCGGTGGAGAAGTACTTTTACCATTTATGAGATAAATGCGTGAAGGAGATTATCTCATTTTGTGGAAAAACACTGTTGAACGTACTTTTGCGGTGTTGAGAAGCTTTCCCAAACACGTCCATAAAAAGGGAAGAAAGGAACTAATGAATTGAACCGGGATAAAATGTTCCACATCTGATGCAACTTAATGATTTGGATGAACACGAGAGACTGATCGGCTCAATCAATTGGATTGGAATCTAGGTACTTGTCTAGTCTAGGTGCAATAGGAAAATGGGGTAAGAAGAAACCAATCAACTTGGCTAGAACCGATGGTTCCACTAGTCAAACGGTCACACACACACACACACACACACATTTTTTAGTAGTTTAAAATTTGATTCGTGCTTCTAATCTATGATTTATGCTTATTCATGCCTATTAAGTGTTGGAAAAGGAAGAATAATGAGCAAATAGATAAACAAATACGTATGTGATTATATATATGTATGTATTTATATATTTATATTCTACAATTATAAACAAATTATAAAATAAGCATATACATTTTCAATAAACATCATGGAGGATAGATAGATATGGCCTTTTTGTTTTTTTACCGTATATTACTTTTTATTGTTATATATGATTTTTAACCCTTATTGTAAGCATTCACTGTTGAAAATATCATAATTTATTCTTGACCAATTTGACTACACTCCCACCATTGAACGTTGATCCAATGGCCTGTCCAATTTTTTCTTTAAATATTGATCTAAAGTACCAATATGATATATGGCTGGTTACTCTGACTAATTTAATAGTATGCTAGCTAGCAAAAACTTCAATAATAATTCTAAAATTAGACTGTTTATATTGACATAATTTGAGTGCTAAATGTACATCTACATTTGATTTTCTTTTTTAAAAATAAAGGCGTGGTTATTAACTTTTAAATTTAGGATTAAATTAAGGATTGTGAAAATCTATTGATGATCAGCTCATCTATTGAATTCCACACTCATAAAAGTAATGGAAGTCTTTTCCACTGTGTTTCTTACCTCTTTCTCGTACTGTTAATAGTTAAAAGTGCAGTAGTTGGCAGGTACGTATGTTGATACAAAACTGTTCTTCCTACAAAGTCAAAACAATTATTAGATCTTGAAATCCATGTATTTGGCGATTCCCTTGAAAGAGATGGTATCCATTTCCGTTTAGTACACCGGAATTGATTTTGATGGAAATAGATATGGAGATGGAGAAGGATATAGAGATGGATATGAGTTTTAAAAGTACGTTTGGTATATCATGGAAATGGAACCTAATTTTTACATAAAAAAATAAAATACCCTTTTATATTTAAAAATGAAAAACTGATAAAAAACCTTCATTGAAGGTCGCCGGAACTAGTTCATCCTCACTTCGTCCCCGCTTTGTCTTCACCCATCCAAAGCCCTTGCTGGAACTGTTTCATCCTCGCTTCGCCTCCGTCTTCATCGTCGCTTCATCTTCACCTCTCTAGCGCCTTTGCTACAGTGCCATCGTCTTCTTCTTCATTCCAGCTTCATGTAAGGTCGAAGGAGGTCGGGGGGTAAGTGCTTGCCGACAATGGGGTATGTGCTGGAGGTCATCTTCGCTGGGGTTGTTGAAGGTCGAAGGAGGCTGGTCGAATGAAAGCTTACAGTTAATCGTCGAAGGAGGCCGGGGGTTGCTGAAGGTCACCGACGGTTGCCGTGGGTGAGGAAGAAAGTCGTCGGTAGTGGCTGTGGGTCTCGATTGTTGCTTTGGGGATGAGGGGTTGATGATGGAATTATGAAGGTGGAATTGCAAATCTTTAGTTTTGAGATGGAATTGGTTTTGAAGAAATTGAGGCAATTTGGATTCCATATGGAATTGCAATTCTTTGTACCAAACATGCACTCATGATGGAATCCACCTCCAATTCCAATTTCATCTCTCCAATTCCACAATACCAAATGAGTTTAGTTCCTTTTCCTTTTATCATCTCAACCAGCCAACCTTAATAGTTATCTTTAATTGTATATCAAGTACTTTGGTCTACCTAGAAGAGCCATATCGTTTATGTTAAGATCTCGTTTAACTTGGTAATTAACCCCGTCATTACAGATTCTGTGGTAAGTCAAAGTCTGGGAACGAGTCTAAATGTCGATGAGTTTTTCAAATGCACAATCAGAAAAGAAGTTGGCTATTGTGTTGACCCGCAAATAATTGAAACTGTGTGGGGCCAATACAGAGTTGACAAATACTATATGCACTGAACTGCATCGTGCAAGTGGAAATCCTCTCAAACGATACGGCAATCTAGTGCAGGGCAAATTAGATCCCATGTGCACTGAACTGCACTTGCAGGGCACCGTTCCACGCTTACCAACAGACAGAAGTACGTAAATTATGTGTACTGTCCAGCCATTAGAGCAACACACAACATGGAAGGGTTGTGCTCATCTGCTTGCAACAGGAGTGTCTCCAATCTCATCCAGAAGTGGACTACTACCATCCTTGTGATTGTGAGATCTCTTGGATCTTCCTTTTATTCTGCCAAGTATATTATTGAAGGTAATCCTGTTTGAGGCGTTTTCTTAGGCACGGGTATCTTCCTTTTTGTTTATTTTTTTAAATAATTAAATATTTAATTGAGTAGGGTTTCAAGTGTCCTTTAGGTGTAGGATACGCCTTCGCTTAAAGAGACTTACACCTGTAGATTATTCACAGATGAGATCATTACTCGTTACATTAACAACAAAATTTGAACTATTCATGTTCTTATAAGATGTGGGTAAACTCCTAGATCTCTTGTATCTTCTTTCCTGTTGAAAACTTTGAATTAATTATATTTCAGAATCAAATGTCCTTGCTATCTTGTTTTCTAGCTGCTCCCATATTTTTTTTTTTGGGATCTATGGTTTAATTTAATTATGATCTTTCAATTTGTTACCTAGGACTTCTACTAGGAAAGATGTTTAGTTGTCATGAGAATTTTGTTTATTCCTTTCGACGTTTCAGAGATCTCAACTAACTCCAATCATAGACACTTCGAAAAACAAGTTGAGTCCAAGTTTGACATGCGTTGGATCCTTGTATCTCATTATATGTTATGTAAAATTATAGACAAACATTTTAAACATCATGATTAAGTCTGTGGTACTTTAAAGCAACCCCATGGATATTTACTATTATTTTTTTTCAAAAAATATTAAAAATGAACTCTGTAGAAGAGAGTTATATACATCTATATTTTCTTGTTGCCAATTCTTATTGAAATGCCCTTATGGAGTTCAATTATGATAGGTGTTATGAGATTTGATCAAGAATCATGAACTGGTTTTGTGGTGGAATAATTCCATTTCAGGGTTACAAAGTTGATTGAAAGGCCCTAGCATAGGCTCTGTGTGTGTGTGTGTGTCCATCAACTAAAGCAATTATGTGGCAACAAGATAGAAAAACACAATCTTTTATTTTTATTTTTCTCTTTTCTCGAAGTATTATGTGTCAAAGTTATGGTTGAAAATATGCTTTTGGTCCCATACACTTTATGAGGATGCAAGTGTTTTGACAGATAAGAGGCTATGTAGTTGAAGAGAATTGCGAAGGACTGGAGGGTCATTGGTGGGACATTGGATCAGATAATTCTCAGTTGTCTTGAGAGACGTCATTGTGTACACTAAAAATGGTAATTATCAAAATAAGAGTAAAATCATAAAAATAAAAATTGAGACAAATTAGGGCCATAATTAACCAACGGGGTTGGGTCAAGTGGAATAAGCCATTTTTCACAATATGATCAACCAAAATTTAAGTTACTGTTGGCACAGATCCAAACATTCAATGTTTGATAGCGCCTTCAGTATAATCGCCTCCCATAAAATGATACATATACTTGGCAAAAGAAAGAAAGAGCATTCACAAAAGTAGTGCTACCTCTATTTAATCATTAATATACAAGAAGTACTTAACTAATTTATAAATTAAAAAATTGTTAAATTTTAAAAAACATGCCATGATCTTTCGAAAATATTCTTCGTAAGCTTAGATTATATTTATACATTAGGTGAACTAGTTTGGAGTAAAAGGATAAATATAAGAGAGAAGTATATTAAGATATAATATTTTACAATTAAATATAACCTAGCTCCTAACTAGTTCTTATGTTAGAAATACGATGGAGTGCTTCAAAATCTGTTTGTACATGAGTTTATCTCCATATAAAACTATGTGATTGAAAATGTTGAAGTCTTTAGATTTACGTATAAGAGTATCACATACTTCATCACTTTATTGCTACTAAACCATAAAAAACATATAATATATAGTTGATGTTAGTATATGTAAGAGTTAATAAATCTAATGTTAGCAACTGCCGTTTTCAGTCATAAGCAAGTAGTATGGAACATTTGTATTTTTATACAATATACTCATGTTCTAAATCTAAGACCTTATTTGTAATACAAATTGCATAATTTTTAGTCAGTTGCTTAATTAAAACTTTTCAATGCATGAACATAAACACAACCTTGCTTATGATTAAGCTGTTCTTATCATTTGTTACGAAGAAGTTACTTTATAAAGTGTGCTTGTCATCCTTATGATCTTCGCAGTTAAATTTGTGTGTTTGGGAATACGTTGGGATAAAAGAATTTATGGATTCCAAGATAATTTTACAGATTTTAAGATGCTTTTTACGGATTACGATATGTTTTTTACGAATTTCAATATGTTTTTTTATCTTGGTTTGCGTACGTGCACCGTTGGGAAAAAGTTTTCCCAAACATGCACAAATTGTCAATGTAGAAGCACACATAATTTTTCCTTAAGCAAGCTTTTCTTGTGATTTGTTATGCTAAAAGTTTAATTTTTTTTCCTTAAGGAAGCTTTTCTTGTGATTTGTTATGCAAAAAGTTGTTATTCGCCAGAGATTTCACAGATCAGTCCCTAGAAACATGAAGGTCATTCGAACATTAAGGCCATAACCTGAAATTTGCATATTTCTGAGGGATTTTTCTGTCATTATACTAAAAGTTATAATAATTCTGTTTGTAATGTACCGTAGGGGGAAACACCTGCAAAATTGAAAATAAACCCGAATCGCGTCCAAGGACATTGTCCTTAAAAGCTATTCCGCAACCACCGGCTAAGTGAGATACGGCACTCCCTAGGATTAAACGGATACTTCCTGCAAATTCAGGGTGAGTAGAACATTAGAAATAATGTAACTCAGTAAGAGAATGTTTTGTCAGAGGAGAAGGAAGAGAGGTGCACCAAAAACTCAAGTGCAATTGTTTTCAACCTCTCATTTTGAAACCTTTGTATAGGCTATGTACCTCATTATCATTGGGCAATTTTTAAAACTACATAATTACCACTTTAATTGCCTTATAATCACTTAATATTACAAACCAGTCGGTTTTCATTTCATTACTAGAAAAATGCCATTTAGCGACAGAAAATCCGTCGCTAAATGGCTATTTTATATCGCTAAAATGAGGGTCGCTAATATTTTCCGTCGCTAAATGGAAATTTTCTGATTGAAAATAGCCTTTAGTGATGAATTTTTCCATCGCTAAATGATATTTTTCTGGTAGTATTTGTCCATAAAAGCATTTGAAAGGTAAAGGTAGCTGGAGGCACGCTAGGTATTACCCAACGGATAATACACTTAAACATATTAAAGACCATCAGTATTACACAACGGACAATATAATAAAACCTATTAAAACCATTAGTATTACACAACGGATAATGCAATGAAACCTATTAAAAGCCATTAAACAAAACAATAAAACTCATTAATACTATATTGGTCAATGCGATGAATCATATTAAAGTCCCGTACACATTATTTCATACCATAATTGGGTTGCCTTTTAATTGCAAATCTCCAAACGTACACATTATTTCCAGTTATAATTGAGTTGCCTTTTTATTGCAAATCTCCATATTGATGTCATTCGAACGTACACATGATTTCAAGCGATAAACAACAATAATAAAGAAATATTCAATGGCCATTTTAAATAGGATAACAAATTGTAACATAAAGTCAATTTAAAAACAACATTAAATCAAAAGCTAACAATTATGAGTATTAAAAAAATCACATTAAAGTCAGAAATTTTCTGGTCAAGGCTTTATTTAAAGTAGTGTTTTTTATTTCTATAGAGCTTTTAATAAAAATGCGCCCAATACACAATTAATTTGCACATAAAGGGTAAGAGAAAATTGCTGGATTTGTCTCAAGTGACATTCATCATGTGCAAGCTCTTTCTTCCTCTTAATCCCAAATAATGTGGGACTCTTCCTTTGACACACTCACACATAATATTTACAACAATCCCCCACATGTGTCAAATGAGATATCATTAAATGAGTTACTCCCATGAGTATGATCATTGTATCTGGTAGTTCTTAGAACTATGAACCAGACCTAGACTGATAACACATGGTACACAAAGATGTTAGTGAAGCCTGCTTCTATGAACTAACAACTCTTTTTCGTATACTAGAGGCATTATAAGTCAGATTATACCCCCACATTTCTGTTGTTTACGACGTTTTTGCGGGTTAAGACGGCCATGCATGGCCTGATGCATAACAAATGCTCTAGAGATTTTGCCACGATCTCATAGGAGTGGCCCCACTCCACATTCGTAGACGTGATTTCTTGAAATGTACCTGCATTGAGCACACCATCCCGTAGGATTATGAAATCATTAAGAGCTTATGATCATCCTCACAAACATGCATTCTAGCACTTTCTCACATCATCGGAAGGGACTGTATATTTATTTTAGTGCTAGCAGAACTAACAAACGACTTGTTCTTACCCATTGAACCTCCTTTATGGGATCACCAATCACAAAGGTTGGGTTGCCATCGCTGTTAATTTTGAATTGGCTTCAATCCCATTCCCCTCGATGTTTCATTAATTTGTTTCCTCCCCAGGGGTTTAGTCAAAGGATTCGCAAGGTTCACCTCATACCTTATATAATCAATTGAGATTACACCATGTTTTAGCAGCTGCCTTAGAATATTATACCTCAATCGAATATGTCTGCTCTTACCATTAAATGTTTTATTCTTTGCCATAGCTATTGCAGATTGGCTATCACAATGTAAAGACACCGATGATGTTGGTTTTTCACCCAGTGGAATTTCTACCGAGAAGTTTTTCAACCACTCAACCTCAGAGCCAACTAGTTCCATAGCAATTAACTCAGAATTCCTTGAGGATTTGGATATAATAGTTTTTTAGCTGACTTCCACGTCATACAGCCACCACCAAGGGTGAAAATATAGCCACTAATGGATTTTGTCTCATCTGAGTCAGAGACCCAACTAGCATCACTGTATCCTTCTAATACAGCGGGAAATCCACTATAATGGATACCATAATGCATGGTACCCCTGAGGTATCTTAATAACCTCACCAAAGCCTGCCAATGTTCACTGCTTGGACAGTGAGTATATCTACTCAATCTACATATAGCATACGCTATATCTGGCCTGGTATAATTTATTAAATGCAACAGACTCCCAATAATCTGTGCATATTTAGATTGAGCAACTGTATCTCCTTCATGCTTTATTAAATGCATACTAGAATTATAAGGAGTACTCAAAGGAGATTCATCATATTGTTCAAATTTCATCAAAATCTTTTCTACATAATGTTCTTGCGAAAGTAAGATACCATTATCATTCCTTATTATCTTAGCACCCAAAATTACTTTCGCTTCATCCAAATCTTTCATATCAAAATTTGAAGTAAGAAAATGTTTTGTGTCAAGCACAACATCCATGCTAGTACCAAAAATAAGCATGTCATCCACATATAGGCAAGTGATCACACAATGGTCATTTACAAGTTTTGTGTAAACACATCTTTCAACTTCAATAGTAGAAAAACCACCACTTTGCAAAACTTGATCTAAGTTTTCATGACATTGTTTAGGTGCTTGCTTTAAACCATATAAAGATTTAACAAGTTTACAAATTTTGTTTTCTTGCCCAGGAAAGACACATCCTTCAGGTTGCTTCATATAAATCTCTTTTTCTAAATCACCATTTAAAAATGCCGTTTTGACATCCATTTGGTGAATAAAAAGTTTCTGAATCGAGGCTAAAGCGATAAGGATTCTAACAGAAGAAATTCTTGTTATAGGAGAAAATGTATCAAAATAATCAATATTTTCTTTTTGCACTACTAGAAAATCACAGTTTAGCGAGGAAAATTAGCGATGACTTTGAAATTCCTCTCTAAATAGCCTAATTAGCGAGGAATTTAGCGAGGAATAGTAAATTCCTCTCTAATGTCTAAATTAGCGAGGAAAATTAGCGACGACTTAGATGTTCCTTTCTAAAATGCTCAATTAGCGAGGAATATTATATTCCTCTCTAATTTTTCAAATTAGCGAGAAAAATTAGCGACGACTTAAATATTCCTCTCTAAAATACTTAATTAACGAGGAATTTAGTGAGGAATATTATATTCCCCTCTAATTTTTCAAATTAAATGAAAATTTTTTTTTACTATAATATTGAGTTATTCATATTCATATTTTATATAAAATTTTAGAAGGATAAAGTAGTTAATATATTGTTTAAATTTTAGAGGTTTAGCCAAACTTAAAATTTTGGAGGTTCCTCTCATTTCAATTTCACACTATTTTCCCTCCTATATTTCCCTCTTATATTTCAAATTTTTTTTTCTAATTTTAAACAAAATTCCTCACAACAAAATTCCTACCTTAGCGGCTTTCTCCCACGGCTCTACCAACTCAGCGATCCACCACTCACCATCTCAAAATCCCCAACCCTAACCCCAGCTTCCTCCCACGGCGACTACGTCTTCATCTCTCCCTCGGCCATTCGACATTAATCTCTCAGTCCAATTTACCCATCGCATGGTTCGTTCCTCCAACGCACTCCAGACAACGCCTAAATATCCCACGGCCCAATTCTTCAGGAAAGGCTATGTGATCGATCTACTGCGTCTCTTAGGTTTTGTGCGATTTTTGTTTTACAGCCGCTCGTAGCCAAAGCTCTGCGCACTCCAAGCTTCAGTCATGGCCGTCGGTAAGAATAAGAGGATGGTATGTAGACGTGAAAAGCCTATTCTCTTCATTTTTGCAGATCCGTAGATTAAAGATGCAATCTTCTAATTCTGCCAAGTCATTCTCTTCATTTTTGCAGGAGCGGATTATCAGCCAGTGAAGTGCCTTTTTGATAATCTTCTCAAAGGCCCCAGTTTGCTACGCAAGATTTTGTACTCTGTAAAGAAAACAGAGAAAATCTGTAAAGGTGTCTCATCATCTAGCCATCTTTGTTCACAATTGCTATTAAAAAATAAAATCAGATTGTGAAATATAGAATTCGTCATTGTTTGCTTCTGAATCCTAAGGTCCTTTTTACGCTATGTCCAAATCCCATGATTTTGTTAACTTGTCCGTGTCTGGTAATCCACTCGATTTATTGCTTCAGAAGTTTTCAAGTGTCTATTCACAGCAATTTCAATGGGTGTATGAACTCGCAAATTCAGAGCCAGACTGCTGGATATGTAACGAGTTTAATGACATTAAAACCTGTTCAACATTGCTTCAGTAAATTTCGTGGACTCAACATGTTTCATGATTAATAATATCACAGAAGTTTCTCGCTTGCCATAAGTTTGTTATGTTCTACAGTCTCGTTTTGTTTCTGCAACTTGTCTGTTCTTGTCATTTATCTCGACTTCATCTTTTGGCTAATTGTAGAAAGCACAGCACATTTTGCTAAGCCTGTTTTCCTCTTCTTTTTGTGACTGAATAAAGTTCCTGTATTTAGCCATTTGTCAACAAGTTTAACCAGCTTGCTCTTCCGCAGACCACTGACTGAATTTAGTTCTAAAAAATCTGAACTTTGATTCTGAGTGTTTGAAAAATCTCGCTTCAGTAAATCAGAAAGCACAGCACATGTTGTTGCTTCATTTCCTATAGCTGCATCCACCGCTGATTTGCATGACTCTTCCGATGTTGTGAAAGTAAGGAATCTATATAAGCATACTTATTGAATGTGCTTCGGATGTATGATATTTTGATCTGTTGCTAGGAATCTGGAGCATTTTCACAGCCACAAGCTTCATTAGTAGTGGAGCGCCTTGGAAATAATGTCTCAGAGCCTTCTCTCACAACAAGGGAGGCCCTTGATAAATATCAAGTTGTTGCACTTGCACAAAAGGTTGTGATTTACCATTAGAAATTTATGGGTGCTTCTATTTGTATTCTGCATAGAACATAAATGGCAGTTTTCCCAGAACCCATTGGTAATTAACTTTTTTTTTTAATATTTTTTTCTAGTTCTGTGAATAGCTGGTGCTTTGGTTTACCTATTAATGGAAGTCTATATCTTTTTCCTCCTCTTTTCCCGTATCTATTTGTATATTCATTTTCCTATTTGTATGTCTATGTTCACCATTGAGATGTTCCTGTGAATTGATAGTTTAAGCAGTCTACGCATTAGTACAGCTGGAGGGGTTGCATAGTGAGAAGCATAAAGGAAGCGTGATTTACAATGACGCAACTCATTGGATTTGTCTAAACAGTTTGCACTGCATAGATTTTGATGTGTTTTTCTCTTTTGTATTCAACCATTCTTGACACTCAGTAGTACGAAAAATATTTTCTGATGATTTACAATGAATAGATTTCATGATTATATAAATTCAAGTAAGAAGCAGCAATTCTAGGAGTTATTCTTCTGATATGTACAAGAAAGACATAAATAATGTGGCAGATTATGTCCAGCGCCATCTCATTTCTCTATCTATTTGGGAGGAGCTACAGTATGTACTGCATGTTACTATTTATTCATGGTTTAATCATCAAGAATTTAGTTGCGTAAT
>JANTPZ010091519.1:0-17890 GCA_025593235.1 Vachellia pachyceras
GACGGGCCTAATCACAAAATATCACAATCCTGTTTTATGACTCTGGTTCTCATGTCACGGATCCTTGTTGAAGCAAATCAAAAGGCCCACATCAATGGCCTTACACAAACTTTAAGAGCGTAGTCCTAGCCTTATCCAAGATCCAATTAGTTTACTTTAGGCTTAAGTGCATCCGATCTTGATTGAAACAAAGATTTATAAAAACAAACAGTATTTTTCTTCAAAACCACGTAATTTCCTTCATATTACCCACAAACGAGTTTCAATGTAATTCTGCCTCATTTACTACTACCTAACCTAACATTCCTTCGTTTCAAGCCAAATAAATCATGCAAGGCCGCAGTTAATTTTGCACGTTAACGTTTTAATGCTTTACATAAAACTAAGCACTTCATGTCATAGGATCAAAGTGTAGTTAAGGACGGTGTTGATAATGCTTAACGAAAAAGGGGGTAGAGCATAAGCACAGGATGCTGAGCAAAGGAGGAGGGCTATATCGCTCAAGGAATTCCATCGATTTGAGACCGAGCGAGTCTCTGACGCTGACAATTAACGCACTGCCCATACACCATAACCATACCCCACAACTGTGCTGATCCTTTTCTCTTTCCTTTTACAAAGATTCTGATGGAAACCTCGCAGAATCACAAAAATGAGTGGCCACAAGAATAGCTGCTCTGCTTAAAGTTAGAAGACCAATATCCCTAGCTTCACGTTATGTGATAAAAGATTTCATTCTGCTTGCCACTATGTCCTCCCTCTGTCTTCCACACTCTCCTCTTCTTTATATACACATGAAAGAGACAGAGACTTGCAAGACGTTAAAAAGTATAAATCTCACATCACTGGAAGTGGAACATAGCAAATTAGGATCGAGTCTATTGACAAGTGATCTAATCCATGTTAGCAACTGCTTAAATATTAGTGTTGTCACATAAGCAACCATTAGTTAATATTTTCCATCAGTTTACACAGGTGTCGAAGATCAATAGCAAAATGGCTACAGTTTATTGATCGATACTTCAGTTAAGTGGGGCACTAGGAATAATAAATAAAAAGAACACAGGAAATGGAGAAAATGGTTTTCCCTACTTACAATGGTCTTCCCTCGTAGGGTTACTTCTCTTGATTCTAGCCGCATCATTCAATTCATGTCCCAAGGACTCTAATTTCAGATAAGCAAATGAATGAGCCAAACAACCACGAAAGACAATCATGTCAACTGACTCATTCTCCAAATATACCAAGGGCTAAACATCAATCAGAAACCAAAATACCGAATTCAACAAGGAGCAGAAGATCATTTAGATGGAATAAGCATGATCTAACTGAAATCCTGTTGGTCCCAAAAAGTTTGTTACCGTGCTAACTCATCCTTGTTAGTTTCTTATTTTCGCCTTTATAAATAAAAAAGCTCCTCTAGTTCACCTCATCCAAGCGAAAAAGAAAATGCAAAAATTTTGTTATAGGCTACAACAGAAAGGCACGTTTCTCCAGCCTAAACTTTTAGAACTACATCCTCGCTCTCTAATTAACTCTCCAACCTAGTCTCTTACAAGATCCTGCACCTCAAGGTAGAGTCTTGTACGGCTGAATTTTGACAAGAATTTTTTATCTACTTCTTCTTTTTTGATTTGCTTGACAGAGACTGAGCGTATGCAGTTCCCTGGATGTCAAAAGGCAGGAGGAAGAGAGAGATATCAGAACCAGTGACGTTAAAGATTACACCAGCAAAAGGAAATTGTTTCTTCTTAAAAAAATGGCATTGAAAAGCCTTTTTATTTCATCCTTCCATTATTTGGGTTTTAGTTCTTTTCTTTTCTTTTCTTTTCTTTTTTTGGGGGGGGGGACAACTTTAAAAAAGAACAAATTACAAATACACACCTCAAGCCATTCATCCATCGAAGCATCTGTAGTCTTTGTCCCAACTTCAACAGTTGGAGCCCTCTTTTTCTAAGAAAAAATCAAAATCCATATGGCATATGAGAATCACCAAATGAGAAAGAATCTATGATACAAGTGGGAACGGTTCAGTTGGGGGGGGGGTAACCTATGGGTTATTTCAAAAATATATATATATATATTCAAAATCAGCTTCTTTTCTTGACATTTAATATGCATGAGGCTAGATAATAAGTCTGCCACAAGCACAAAGTTATTGAAGACGAAACCACAGAGAAATGTATAAATACTGTGGAAGCAAATGAATTATCCGCACTGTTCAAGATGACAATGCAGAATTCAAAGAGGAAAATAAACAGCAAAGGCCACATGGAAAACGATAGGTAGAAGAATAAGAACTGCATTACCTTAGATAGGCACTGGATACGGCCATGAACCCATAGCCCAAAGAGGACAATAAGCGCAACTCCAAGGGTAACAAGGAAAACAGATTCCATGCTGAGGAAACCGCTAGGTTCAACAACTTCAATAGTTCCATTATAGAACGTGCTTTGGTATGGATGTGTATCAATCTCATACACAATGGTACCCACAAGATCAAAGTTTCCAGGCTGCACGGCGGAATGAACAGGTTAGACATGTTGAATAGTGAATCACTTTCTGAGTTTACTTATGGAGAAACTGAGTTATGCTTCCAAACTAAAGGAGTTACTTGGAATAGCTTGCTGAGAGTAAATAAGTAAGGGAAAGTAGCCTGTGATGAAGCTGGCACCGAACCATTGTTAAACACCTGCAATCAAATCACGAGCTACTATGTAGATAATTTAAGTAATACAATTTACTGAGCCAGAACAACAATACTAGAATAAAATAAAAACATTACAACTCCTTATCCTAACAGATAGGAAATTCTGTAAACAAGCATTACCTGAGCAGTAAGGTTTTGGACAAGAAGACGATGGTTATATGGAATGTGAACACTGGCCTTAATTGCTATCACGTTTAAGCTTGACTCCCCTGTTTTTAGTTCAAACAATAAAGTGAAAAAACTGATTTGTGATAACGTATATTTTCTATTCCTTTAATCCCCTGATGGCTCCAAACGCCAAGGGGGGAGGACCATGGAACTGGAAAGAAAACAATGCAAAACAATCTTATAAGGAGATATTTTTTCAGAAAGAATGATATAACACAAACCAAAGACATAAAGGCTGAACAACAGCTACAAGCAAAACAGATAAGAAACAGAGCATGAAGCTGAATAGTAAAATTTATAATGAGAATCAAATTAGATTCAATTACCATCATTTTTAACACCAACAAGTAGCTCAGCCTCTTCTCCAGCTGTTACCACTGCATCAAAAAAGAAAGGAAAATCAAAAGCAACCACCATAATTTTCTTAGAAGAAACAGCACATTATAAATATTAAACACGCAAACCATAGTTTCGCAAGTTACACAAGAAGATTCTTACATTTTGTGCTACTTTTTGGGAAGAGACAAATTGTATCAATTCCAGGAGCAGAGGGAAAGCTCCCATCACCAAAATCCTGGGCATCATCATCAACAATGCCGAGATCACTCACATCTTCAGTTGTCTCTGCAGCATCATTTGTGTCTGACTGGCACCTAACAACTAAGCAGTAGAAGAACTACATTTTATGATGGCCATACACAGAATGTGTCGTAATATTAATCAAAGAAAGTTTAGCTAGATATTTCTAGGAACGACAACTAGGGTCCTAAAGAGGACAAAATAAGCTGCACCAAGTTCTCAGCTCAAAAACGATG
Organism: Vachellia pachyceras; assembly: GCA_025593235.1. NCBI lineage: Eukaryota > Viridiplantae > Streptophyta > Magnoliopsida > Fabales > Fabaceae > Vachellia > Vachellia pachyceras. The sequence goes on from JANTPZ010091519.1 coordinate 3,694, forward strand.
CTACCTTGGAATGGATGCAGTCTCAACATCAAATTTAAACTGAAACGAGCAAAACAAATACAAATAACATCCAGTAGCACACAGTTGACCAAGATTTTAAGTGATTCTGAATCAGAACCCATATGAAACCAAGAATTCAATTTGAATTTTATTTTGTAATAAGGATACACCTTTTTTTTAGCCAGTAATAAAGTTACATCTAAATTGAATTTAATTAAATGCAATTGAACGCTTTGAAGTTTAACCTATTGATTCCGATCACAGGCATCATTAATTAACTGTCGCAGACTAACAAAACAAAGGACAAACTTGTAAAGCAAGTGCCTGCCAATACGATGGCCAATATTACGAAAGAAAACTCCTATCTATAACCTGTACGTAAGTGATGCTAAAGACGAATGTCCATCAGTTCCGCCGCAGACAAGCCATTAAAGGTAAGAAAATCTTATGGTCCAACAAGGATCAAGAGTCAAGACCCCAAAAATATTAAATCTAAGACGAAAAATTCAGATAAAAAATCAAAAACCTGCTCCAAGTGAATTGGGTCCTAAATTAGACCGATAACGGCATGCAAGCATGGTTCTTATATAAAAAGGTCTACTTTCCTCAATCCAAAACATCGATGCCCTAATACGCATGCAAGCATGGTTCTTATATAGATTAAACTACACAAGAAACAAAATCAAAATCTGGAAGTCGGATATGAATGTACAGAGTGCAGTGCAAGTACAGGCAAGCTGGACAACTGATTATAAAGTACACCAATGCAAAATCGGATCTAGATCTATAATCCGAATAACATACCCTGGACGAGAGGGAATGCAAGAAGGAAGAAAGCGAGACAAAAAATCCAAACTTTGTTGAGGGATGCCATGAGTGGGAAAAGGCCGAGGTCAAGGGTTGGTTTGCACCTCTCGGGCGACAATTATAGAACTCCTGGGCTTCGAATGGAAACGCATAAAATCGATGGGGCTTTTTTAGGCCGAAGTGCAAATACCAACAACTCTGCTTCCGGGGGGACACCCGAAGTGGCACGTTCCTTCTGGACCTGGTTCATGTCCAATCTTCTGGACCTGGTTCATGTCCAACCGAATATCGTTGCCGTCTTGGTGTATATTCTAGTTTTTGTTTGTCAATTTTTTTGATTGGTTGTTGCAGCTTTAAATTTCAAAATTGTGATAATACTATACATAACCTTTTCATCAAAAAAGAGTGTCGCATGGACTGATGGATATATATTTTTGGCCTAAACAAATAGTTAAGTAAAAAAATAATGAAAATATAGAAATATTTTGAAACTTCCTCATTAAATTATCACTTATGAGATATATGATTATTTATAATAATGTTACAAAGTGCATTTGGGAAACAATTTTTTTGCAACTGTACACATAATCTAAGATAAAAGTGTATTGAAATCAGTAAAAGCATCTCAAAATTCGTAAAAATCATCTTTAAATCCATAAAATCATCTTAAAATCAGTAAAATTATCTTGAAGTTCGTAAATATTTCTCCCAACGGATTTCTAAACACACAAAATTAAATTCACGTAAATATAAAATAAAACTTCTTTCCTATATTTATTATAAGATTAAACTTACATTCAGTACTGGACACTTTAATTATCCAATTGAACAATGAAAATATGACACGTGGGATTTCTTACACATAAGCACATAACTGCTGGGATGGTACCGTCATGCTCCGTTTCCATTACTGGCAGGATGAATGTGGTCAGATCTCCCCCTCCTCTACTCTTCTCTCTCGAGAAAGAGCACAGAATTGCAACGTATCCTAATGCTACGTTAGCAGTCGTCGATGCTCAGTTAATTCGCCACCGGTGGCAGCGGAGGCCTCTCCTAATGCTACACTCCCAAACCGGATCCTGTCACTCGATCCTGCAGTCGTTGCCCTCGTTTGCGTCTTCTTCTTTATCGGCTGCTTCTCCATCTACCTCCACCATTGCTCCAACGCCACCCTCCTGCAGGGTGGCATTGCCGCTAACTTTCACTCATCAACTGGGCCTCAAGTGCTCATCCTCCAGTGCTCTGCACCTTCCTCATCCTCCAGTGCTCTGCCGCTAGGCTACTCAAATTTGGGAGTGCATCGTCGGAATGCGCCTTGTGCTTGTCGGAGTTTGACCTCACTGATAAGCTCCAGTTGCTTCCGAAAATGCAACCTCATGTTTCACTCTGAATGCATTGACCCCTGCTTGGCCTCCCACTTGACTCTCCTTGTTTGTCGCACGCGGCTGGAGCCCGTGGAGGAGTGCCACCGTGGTGGAAACGAAGTTGTTATTGTAAATCCAGTGAGAAAGAACATAAAGGCTCTTAAGAAGGTTAAGAGGCTGTGCATGTTCTAGAGAGAGAAGAGTAGAGGAGGGGGAGATCTGACCACTTTCATCCTGCCAGTAATGGAGACGGAGCCTAACAGTACAATCCCAACGGTTATATGCTTATATGTAAGAAATTACACGTGTCATATTTTCATTGATCAACTGGATAATTAAAGTGTTGATGTAAGTTTAATCCTTTATTTTATATATTGTGAGCTGCGCAAAAAAAAAAAGCAGTTAGTCCCTTCCTCGGTCAACTCTAAAAGCACAACGACACCATATCTGACGTCGTACACTCATCTCGTCAGAACACGACGATCGATCAATTGAACACACCGTGTTTCGATTAACGAGGAAAGCTAAGGGACGATATCTTATCGTAGGTCGTCTCATCGGTGATGGACACTCGTTCTGCGCCGCTTGCGCTGCCGTACATCAGCTAGAACACAGAGCTTTCTCGTCACAGTTCAATCATTATTGTCCCTCTCTAAATTTCGTCTGACACCTCTATCATTGCGTTCCTTTTACCCGATTCCCGACCGAATTCCGGGTACGAAGGATTGTATTACCACGATTTGCTTTCAATTTTTCAAATTATAGGTAAATAGACTTGGGGTTTTGTCCTGATGCTATCTGTCGTTTGTTTTTATCCCATGTCTTCATATTTCCGGGATTAAAGTTAATGCAGTTTTATTTTTTCACATCGATATCCATGTACTACACGAAAACTGAAATGCTGCGTCTTGTCAATGAAAGATTGTAAGTTTTGTAACGACGCTGTCCAATTTCTAATGTGTTTTACTTTTATTACTTTGAAAGGTGCACAAAAATAATTTTTTATAGCAAGATTACTTTTTTTTTTCTTCTGTGATTTTTCATTCCATTGAACAGTTGTGACTTTTGATATGTGCTTATGACCCTATTGAGTCTTGCCCACATAATACCCAAACAGAAGCCAAAAAGAACAATTTCCGAGCCCCCAAAAACAAATGGCAGAGTCATGACTTCTGGACATGGTGAATCTGCATTTTGAATTATGACCCTATGCACGGTGTTTGTTTTTCCTATCCAAAGCTGAAATCATTGGCCTAACTCTTCTTCGTTATCGTTTTGGAATTTACATTTGCAGAATTGCAGCCAAAGGACTGAGAGGTTGAACCTATGGATTGTACAGCTTCTAAAAAAACTCAAAAGGCTGACAGAGAAAAACTCCGGAGGGACCGGTTTAATGAACAGTTTGAAGAATTAGGTGGCATTTTAGGTAACGAAATATTGTCTTGGAAATATAAAAGTGCTACTAGTGTTGTAGAGCCTGATTTATGATGTAACGTTGTCATACTTTCTATTGATTTATTGGATCTGTTTAGTAACCATGGGCTTATTTTCATAAGCACATTTAACAGTATTTTTCCGTAAAACGAGACAATCTCCTCCACATATTTACTTCGACTTATGTGAATAAACACTTATAAGTAGCTTATGACAATTTGCCAAACGGACCCATTATTTGACTCCTGGACCGTTTTGCATGCAAATATTTCCAGATGAAACATAAATTACAACAGAATCTTGTATGCAGAAAAATGCGTCATAGACTTGTAGGTGGGTGATATCTATAAACCTTTTTGATAATGCTTGAGTTTGTTTAATCAACATGTTATGAGGCTCTAAAGTGTAATTGATAGTCTAGACTCTAGATAGCCAAGTTGGTACTGGATTTTCGATATTGTATCCACACTCTAATTTCTGAAATAATCTGGTTTAATATTTTATTTGTTTAGCCTCTTTAGAATATGTTATACAAATGGTCATTTAATGTTAGGAACTGAAAAAGCATGCATGAAATGCAGATCCTCATAGACCCAAAAATGACAAAGCAACCCTTCTTGCTGATACAATCCAATTGCTGAAGGACCTTACTTCGCAAGTTAGTAAACTCAAAGAGGAATATGCTACGCTGACTGAAGAATCCCAAGAGGTAATAGTAGCCTTATTCATATGTAACTTAGTTGGGGCTTAAGGAGTAAAGCTAACCATCTCATCTTGTTAAATCCAGTTGACTCAGGAGAAAAATGATCTTAGGGAAGAGAAGGCTTCTCTTAAAGCAGACATTGAGAGCCTGAATGACCAATACCAGCAACGACTCAGGACTATGTTCCCTTGGACTGCAATGGATCAATCCGTTGTGATGGCTCCACCTTCATATCCATATGCATTGCCAGTGCCAGTGGCAGTCCCTCCTGGTCCAATTCCCATGCATCCACCGATGCAGCCATACCCGTTCTTCGCAAATCAAAATCCTGGGGTCATCCCAAATCCATGTTCAACATTCGTTCCTTATCTAGCCCCTAATACTCTTGTTGAACATCAGTTCACACAACACGTAACCCCTCCACTTCCTCCAGTTAGCCATTCGCATGCGTCAGGAACACAATATTCCAGAAAAAAATCATCCAGGGAGAGCAAGGCTGAGAATGTTGAATGTTCTAATGATGTCACCACAGACCTGGAGTTGAAAACTCCTGGATCTGCGACGGACCAGGTTTGGTTTTTGAAGAAGTCTTTTAGCATAACTATAAAAAAAATACTATATTCAACATTTTTCCGACATCTTGGGTTATTCAGGAGTTGTCATCTGGGAAAAGAAAATCCGGCAGGTTGTCCACGAAGGAAAGCAGGTACATAGAAGGGAGTTCATCGGGCGGGTGTTCTTCCTCTCATAGCGTACAGGATAGCTCATCAAGTAGCGTAGTTGGGAGCAGAAAAGCTGATGGATGAGAAGCGAATGGGAAGAGATTCAATTTTAGAGAAGGTTCTTGTGCTTTTTGAATATACTCTGAAGCTGTTCATTCTGCCCTCATCCTTGCAAAGGTTGCAAGCAAGTTTCCCAGGAGAGTAGGTCGCTTTAATTCTCTATTACTGTATGGGAAGGTCATACAAGCAGTTGTAAGAGGCATCACATTTAACTCTTGAATCAAGAGTTGAAGACCTAATTAGAGTTCAGGAGTGTTATGTTACATTTTAAACTCCATGGGCATCTATGTGATTAGGCCTTAATTCAAAGATAAAATGTAGAGTTTCCAAGCTTTAAATGCTACCTAACTTGGAATCAGAAGAAGCGTGGCAGGTTCAAATTGTTATATTTCCTGGATCTTGTATAAAATCGAGATTTCATTTCAATTTCAAGTATATCTAATTTCATAAATTCTGAATGTCATGCGTTGTCAACTCATTGATTTTGTGATTAATGTCAATTTAAACCCTTTGAGATATGGTTAGTAACAAGCATCCGCGCACGTACAAAAGTTATTAGATAGCAATATAGGATGCATAAAATGTTCTGGTTTCTTAAAGTAATAAACTCCATGCGTTTGAGCTGTATGCCAAAAATATGGTCAGTGTCTGTATCTTCTGCTGGGTACGCTCTGTAGAACTAGCCGTTGAAAGATGGCCAGCAAGAAGGCAGATGACATGAATCCCGAGGTGTTAGGTGACTGAGCAACCCAGGGGATGACGAATCATTCATGAGCAATGCAATCTCACGTCAACGCACGATACTTATCTGTTTGACGTTATTATCTTGGAGGTATGTTTAATTTTTTTTTTTGCCAACGTTTAATCACCACCATCTTGATAGAGGTCTGGGCCGAATAAAAAACCCACCTTGATAGAGGTGGTTTAGAATACGGAAGAATTTAGAGAATCTGTGGTATATATAATTTAAAGTATATGAGGAGATACGAGTTGAGTCGCACAGAAAATTATTTCCACAAAATCTATAACCTAAATAATTTAATAATTGAGAGATTCCAGCACTTGCAATTTTTTCTTGAAAATGAAAGAGAGCAGATGACATAAACAAAAAGCCTCCCCTGATAATTGGAGCAGAAGTGATAATTGAATGCTCTCAATCTCTCATTCTTCTCAGAGAAGAGAGGACGTTACTTTGGCATCCGACTTTTTTGCCAACGTTACTTTGGCATCCGACACTTCCAAGGACTAGTACAATATAAAACATGCTAGCCGGACACAAGTTACACTCAAAGAATATATGACAAAGCCAACAAAGTACAAAGTAGAAGCAAACAAAGTTCATGATATAAATCAAAGACCCCAGCTTGGTTTGTCCCCTATCTGTGCCTGAATGTGTGAGAGAGATCAGAGATAATGGAATGGTTGTATCCTAAGAGGAGGGATGCAAAATGGAAACGGGGCTGGACAGGGCAGACCGTGTCCTCCATTTCCGCTCCTTCACTCCATTTCCTTATGATATTTGGCATTGTCATTAGCTTGTTGTGGTTCTCCCAATCCACAGATTACAAATCTCAGCTTCATCACGCAGCCATTAACTTTCACTTATTCCTGTTACTATTGCCCATCTTACTTTTATTCCTTATTGTTTCATATTCTACAAATAGAAAGTCCAGTTTTCGACGGACCCAATCTGAGCATGACTCGCTCCAACGAACTAGTGCGTTTATTTCTTCTTGGAGCATAGCCATCTTGGTGCTTCTGCTTCTGGTTTTGCTTTGGTACCAATCTTCATTTCAATCAAAGTGGTTCGGCTTCTGAAGGTCAGACTAATTACCGTAGAATTCTAATACATCGGGGTAACCTCAGAACTTTGATTCTTAGATTTTTCCTTCGGTGTTTTCTGCTCATGTTCTCATCCATACTTTGTAGTACACCGCGGCATAATATTGTTTGTTATTAGAAGAATTATGCTCAGTTGCTTATCTTGAGTAGGATGAAAAGAAAATTTGTCTGCCCTGATTGATTATATGATTAAATTCTCGAGTAAAAGTGAAACTGAATTTCAATATTTGATGACAAAAAAACAAACTTTCGCTGGACAATTCCGTTTATTTTCCTTCTTTTCCGTGGACAAGCGGAGCGGGTCCAGTTTTGACTACTAAAGGAATATTAGCAAAAATAAGGAATATTTTTTTAAAAGAAAATCCGTTGCTTCTCTGAGATCCAAAGCTGAAGAATTCAGAGCTTCTTTTCCGGTAAATTAGCTTCCGTATCTTAAACGAGATTCATACAACACCATCTTCTATCATATATTTACAATAATCACAAGATCTATAACATAGATCCGAAGTTTTTCTAGCCTCTGACAAAGGAATTAGATAAAGTATTGTTGTCAAACATTTACTATCAAATTCTCCAAACAACCCAGAACTTTAACTAGAAAACCAAACCTCTGAAAACAAACAAACAAACAGAGCAGAGTTCAGATCATATTAAAAGAACCAGCTTTCAAGAAAGGAAGATTGGTAATGAACCATAATGAGCAAGACCACAATAAGAGCAGCCACACCCCATGGCGAACTTCCCTCTGATGGAAGATGATGAGTCCTCCTCTGTCTTTCCCATGGCGAAGAGCCAAAGAAGAACCAATCTGAAGTATCTATGGAAGACAACCACCGAGCTAGGAGTAGTATCGCAACTGGGGTAGCGAATAGAACCCAACCCAGTTGTTCTTCTGCACTTTCGACAACTTCCTCGTAGGAGAAGTACCATGAGATGCCGAGGAAGACGAATAACACCGCAAGGAGCAGCAGAACCGGGTATGGGACAGGGTTCAGAGTGAACCCATCTAAAACAGAGGACCCTCTGCTTCTACCATAGGCCATCGGAAAAAGATAAAGATTTGATTTTGAGGAGGTAGGTTTGAATACCAGCATGGGAGTGAGAAACCCACTGTGAGAAAGGCAAAGCAGTGATATAAAGACGCGTTTAAAGAGTTGCCCCGTAAAATGAGCAAAAGCGTTGTCCAGAAGGATACAAAATGAGCAACGGTGGAAAATTGCTTAGCTTCTTCCACTGGGTTTGTGTTTAACGGTGATCTCGATTAAAAGGTCAAATTGCATTTTAAGGTCCGAATTCTATAAATTTCATATACAATATTTTTTTTTTTGCAAAAAGGGTATAATTAATTGAAAACATTAAAGTTCCTCTTCAAGTTTGAACAAATTATTGCTAGCTTTAAAATATTCAGTTTTGAAAAATTACTAATGATTGTGAGTATTTCACAGTTCAGCAATAATTTTTTTAAGATTCGATGAGGTTTAATTCTAATATACACGACTTTGTTAAATATTTATCAGGAGATTGTTGTTGGGATCCTTTCCAACTCAATTTGATTAATTATAGTCCAATATAATTTTGTTATTAAAAAATAGAATAGTTTGGTTAATATTTTAATATGGTTTAATTATAGTCCAAGTGTTTTGAGCATAAGATAGTTTTTAATGGGTTTGTTTGTGACAACGTTTGGAAAAGTCAAACGCATGTTCAACAGTGTTTTTCCGTAAAATGAAATAATCTCCTCCACATATTTACCTCAACTTACGTAAAAGTACTTCCCTATTATATTTTCAAACGGATCTAATATGATGCAAATTACAAAATGTGAGTATTATGCAAGTTATGGTACAGCTAACTACTTATTTAATGCATTAAAAAATGTATCTGTTGATAATGACCGATGCCGTCCAAAAATTGCATGAAATGCGAGTCTTTATCCCACGTCTTGCTCGAAAGCAACCCCACCACCATTCCTCTCATCTTAACATTGAAAACAAAGCATGACACAGTACTATTTATAACCCTGGATGATTTGATTCATTTGAAATTTCATATGATGTATGGGATCTAAAGTAGTGTAGATAAACCTATTGAAATTACGATCGTGTCCTGTTAATAACTTCTTGCAGAATTAATATTATTTATTGAACAAAGGTTTTCTTTCAAATCCGATGTCACTGATTGTTATTACTGTTGCAGACTGATATTCATGTAAAATGAAAGAGGACAGGAAAGAAAGAGGATGATTGAGTTGAGCTCGAGTGGGGACACACATAGTTGCCACGTTCTATGATTGCCCGTGCTTCAGCCATTTCTATTCTCCAGGAATACAGTAGAGAAGTACTTTTAAGTAAGTCAAGATAAATATGTGAAAAATATTATATCGTTTTATGAAAAAACACTGTTGAACGTATTTTTAATTTTTCCAAATGTTGTCATAAACAAACCTCTATAATATGAAATGTGTGATCAATTGAACAAACCTCTATAATAGAATCATCAGTTTGGAAGAAAATTCTTCCTCACGACATGTTCATTGAATTTTTCAACAATGATGTGGCTCTTTGGCTTAACAACAAATTTCTTCTATTTCTTATGTAATTCATTCGTTTCTACAGTTTTCTTGATGCAATGAAATCTCTCCTTTTACTAAAAAAAAAAAAGGACCTTTTTAATGAATGCCTTTGACATTACTTCTTATCTATATACACTTGCCCATGGATGGGTGATTGTTAGCATCATAATTACTATTCTTAATATTTCTTCCCATGTTATTGTATAACTTAATTTGAATAAGCATTTTCCAGCTTAAATAATATGTGGACCCTTTTACTTCCCGAAGGTATTATGATCCCTCACAGGCTATGTTCAAACTACAAAGGCTGAACCATTTTTTTTTATTCGCAATATGAATGATTTCTAGCTAAATGCTTTGAGTTGATAACATTACGATGTCTTACAAATTTTCACTGCATCACACCATCATTTTTTTTACCTTGTATTAACATAAAATAAGAAACTAAAAATATCTAGAATAGCTAAATAAACCAATCAAATAAATTTATTTATCCTACAAAGGCATCATAATTTGGACTAAAAATAGCGCAATAGGACTCTCGTGGGCTCACTACACCCAAGCCCAACATTATTGCGTCGACCCAAATGCATAACTCTGATTTTTTTTTTTTCAATAAGTTTCATCCTTTGAAAAAAAAAGTTGACACATGGGGAGACAGATGCATAGGTATGGGTAGTTGAACTTTGAAATTATGGAACTTCACCGAACTAATCTCTACCTGTCTTCTATCTTTTTCGTCATCACGTATCACTTTCTCTCTAATATTTTTTTGATACATAAAGAGAGCTAAAAGCTCAAAAGCAAGAAAGAGCTACACAAAATGGGGAGATAATCCCAGGAAATCATTCGCACACAACTCCCGGAGATGGTGCGGGCACGCGTAGTAAGTTCTAGAAAAAGAGATAGCCTCCTTAGCTAGAGCGTCAGCTAGTCTATTCTGCTCCCTAGGTGCATACTGAATGACAACACTCCAGTCTTTAGCCATGAGTTCTCTAATATCTGCAAACAATAAACCACTGTTAGTAGAATCACAATTAAAATTTAGCATGTCCACTAGAAGCTTGGCATCTGATTCGATAATAATATTCTTGAATCCGCAATCAGAAGCTTCCATAAGGCCTTTGTAAATCGCACATTCCTCAGCCTTATGAGAATTACATAGACCAAGGTTTTTGGTGAAACCCCTAATCCAAGTACCAGAATGATCTCTAATAACACCTCCGCATCCAGCCCTCATAGTGGATCGGGTCACTGCTCCATCAACGTTCACCTTTACCCATCCTCTATCAGGAGGACTCCACCGATGAGCATGAATGTGGAAGGTATCAGGATGAAGCTGTAAAATGTCATCGACTTGAATAAAGGATTTCCAAGCAGCAATGATCGTGTCATAGGGATTAATAGGCTTGCTGAACTGATCATTAAAGATATCCTTATTCCTCCATGTCCATAGGAGCCAACATGCCACACCCCAAAAAAGGTCCCAATTACCGGTAGAGCCTATACTCAAGTCATTCTTCAAATTTAACGCAATCCAATCCCGTAATGGGCATGAAAAGAAGCTAGCAGCATGAGAAGAATCAATAGCTCTAAGCCATAACTCTCTTGCATAATGACAATCCCGAAGCACATGCAAACCATTCTCCTCTTCCTCGTTGCAAAAGGAGCACAACGGAGAAACAGAAGACCAAGAACTCCTCCAGGCATTGGTAGGCAGCTTATTGAGGAAGACCTTCCAAAGAAAAACTCTTATTCTTTCAGCTCCTCTCCACTTCCAAATGTATTTATACACGGGACTGTACAGATTAGATGGCTCAGGCTCAATAGCGAAATAAGCACTTTTAACAGAAAAGCTACCAGAAGAAGTGAGGCCCCAAATCATAATATCACTCCCGGCATCAGGTCTCGGAGGAATGGAGATGGATAAGTTGAGGATCACCTCACTACTAACTAGGTTTTCCAAACGATGATAGTCCCAATTGCCGTTACTGACCCAATCAGCCACTATGGAGTTTTCCTCTTCAAGAGATTCATGCATAGTATTTGAATTAAATAATGATAAAGTAGTATCTCATTCTCATGCGGCCCAAAAAAAATTACTGTTTGAATCGAAGATCGTTACTCAGGACATGTTTAGTTTGTCGTCAATATTAATCAATATAATTACAAGTGAAAGTCTTCCTCGTAAGTAAGGTTATTTATTTTAGTTAATTAAAATTATCGTGAAAGTGGAAGTGTTATTAAAAGCAAAAGCAGAAATATAATCATGTGCTTATTGCAGAGTGAATGTATACAACAATTTAAATATCTTGTAAATTTCTAAATACTCCACACAAGAGAGGTTTAATTTTGAGAAGTTAAATGGTTTTGGTGAGTTAGCAACATTAATTGACGATCGGATGACTAGTTCAACAGCACAAGTATTAATTAATAGGTTAAAGTATACTTTTAAGTTATTTATATTTGTGTCGGGTTTTACTTTAATCCTTTAAATTTAAAAAACGCACTTTCAAACCCTTAAACTTAACGTTGTTAGTCTCTCTTAACGGAAATTGCTAACTTATCAAACTTAACGCCGTTATCTTAAATCTTTTTTATTTTACACAATTTAAAATATCAAATTTATTATATTATTAAATTAAAATTAAAATATGAGTATATTTTGTCAACGTTTTATTATACAGTTATCAATTAAATTTTATGTGTCAATAATTTGCGTTAATAGAGATTAACAGCATCAAGTTTGAGGGATTAAAAGTATACTTTTTAAACTTAAAAAATTAAAATGAAACCTGATTAAAACATGAAGGACTAAAAGTATACCTTAACCTAATTAATACTTTAGGAAACACAGATTGTCAGCTAAAAAATGAACTAAGAAAATTTTAATTCCAGGAAAAGGCATTAGTTGTAGACATCTTGTACCACTTGCTACCGCCAACCTATATACTAGGCGATCTTTTCATTTAAGGCATGTTTGGTTTGATGGAATTTGGAGGCATGGATATGGAATTGATTTCCATATCCATGCATGTTTGGTATGATGGAATTGGCTTCCACATGGAAGCCAATTCCATCAAACTCATGGATTTTCATTTCCACATGAAAAGCTTGGATTTCCAATTTCATGTTGATAATTCTATCTAAAATTTTTTCTAAAAATGTTTTAATTTGATTTAGATAGTTTTAAAAATTATTAAAAGGATTTTTTAATTTAGAAGAGCTTTTAGGTCTTTTCATCTAAAAATCATACCTCATTTCAATGACATACTAAACATACTTTTAAACCTTATTTCCATTTCTATTTCCATATCCATCAAAATGAATTCTGCGTACCAAACGAGGCATTAGTGTTGGTTTAATTTACAAAATATTGTTAACCTGAAATTTAACATTTATTTTCACAACTTATTTAACATTGTGAGGCTTAGTTAGAGCATCTTCTCTGAATCTGTTTTCTGCATTAACATGTTGAGACATCACATCAGCCAACTTTTGTTGCAAGAGAAACAGTCATTTCAAGGGCTCGAGCTATGCTGGAGGATGGGCTTCGTGCAGGTGGTGGCTGAATACAAGCTTGTTTGGAGGGCAAGCAGCTGATCGGTTATACGCATTTACAAGGTAGATTGCGGAACGTTTTAATGAGGCAATGGAAGGTGAAACTTCTCCACGTCTATAGAGAAGGGAATCGCGTGGCTGATAAGCTTGCGGCGATGAGTTCGGTGCTGAGACGTATAGAACAGTATAGGAGACACCACCGGTTGAGGTTCTGCCGCTTTTAGAAGCTGATAGGTTAGGTTTTGCTGTTTTTAGAAGTATGTAGTTTTGTTCAGACTTGAACCTGGTTTATTCACCAAAAGAAAAAAGAAACAGTCATTTCAGAATTGTGATGTACATAGTTGATTAAATATACATTTGCTTGAAATCCTAGGCATGTTTGGTAGGATGGAATTGTAAATATGGAAATAGAAATGGAATCCAATTCCATAATAATGCCATGTTTGGTAGTATGGAATTTACCACAATTCCAATTCCATATCTATCTCAAACCCTGAAAATGGCTTCCCTCCAAAATGCTCAGTTTTGTAATTCCACCTTCCCAAATTCATTTTTGCCCCCCTCCATCCAACAGCGACCACCTCCAGTAGGCGGAAAAAAAAAGCATCGATGACGCTAACATTGAGCACTTACCTAGTGACGCTAAGATGACCTCCGGTGACCTATGGTAGTGAGCTCCATCGTTGGCAGCAAGGGAAGATGGTGGCGACGAAGATTGTAGTGAGCTCCATCGTTGGCAACAAGGGAGATGTTGGGTTCACCTGCTTTGTCGGCAACGAAGATTGTAGCGAAGATTTTCACATGGAATGTACCGTCGACACTTTGATCTTGCCGCCGCCGAGCCCAGCAGAGTTGAGCGCGTTTTGGACATTCCGCATTGCCGGAAGGAGCTGTGAGATCAAACCATGGTTGCCGGAAGTCATAACCTCGTTGTTGGAAGGAGTTGTGAGATCAAACCCAGCTGTGGACATTCCGCATCGCAAGACTTTGCCAACGATGGTGGTCTGGAGTAGCTTCACTAACGCTTCCGGTGGGGGACAGAGGGGGCATTTCTCAAATGGTATTTTTATTTTTAATCAATAAGGGTATTTCAGTTTTTTTATATAAAAAGTAGTTTCCATTTCCATGACAT
>JANTPZ010091520.1:0-18360 GCA_025593235.1 Vachellia pachyceras
TAGTAGAGTTTGAATTTTAATTTATCATATTATTGAGAAGTAACCTTTTCTATTAAAACTAATACACATTGGTTCTCCAAGTGTCTGCTTGATATCATGGTTAGACATCTTAAAAGCACTTCAAATAGGCCAGAACTTTTATTTGGAAAACCCTAAAACACTTTATAAAAATTATTTTAACACAAGTCGAGATAAAACATTTATCTTATGTTTATTTAGAACTATATAAAATCACTTAAAAATCTAATTTAATAGGTGTTGGACAATAGCTTCTTAAAAAAAAATGATAAAAGTGATTTTTGAGAATAAATTTTGAAAAATACCTTAGAAAAAAGTTTAAAAAATTAGCTTTTTAAAAAATCATGGTTTCAACTTAAAAACATGATTTTATTGTTAAAAAAATGGATTCTTAAAAATTGAGTGTTTGGGTAGCGTTAACAAATCCACGTTTTTTTTATAGAAAACTGTTAAAAAATGACGATGTGTTGGTTGCTATTCCCAAAAGGTGCCAATGATATAGTCATGATAAATAACATAAGCAATATGTATAAATGTGACCATTATCCAATAGAAAGAGAATGTAGCATTATCTCCAGAAAAAATTGGTCGAAATATTCGTATTTGAATTAAATATTTTCTATTGATTAAAACGGTGAGAAATTATATTTACACAAATTAAGATAAAATTTATTTCATATATTTATTTAGTAGACCGTAAATCACTGATAATTATTTTTGAAGTCAAAACACGTTGGGCCAAAGGAAAAAAAGTAGAAACATGTGACTATGTGAGTGATGGAGGGAATCAGGGAAGGGGCTAACCCGCTTTTATACGGGTGGGATTTTCGAAGCCCAAGCCTGCAAATTTTGAGCCCTGTTGTTTTTTTTTCTTTTGCTCCAGAAACCGTGAATTGGTAATGCATTTATTTAATTTATTTTCAAAGTTAGTCTTAGAAAAATAAATATTAAAGTAAGTGTTTGGAATTTTCCCAGTTTATAAAAAATAAATTAAAAGATATACTATTTTTTTTAAATTAACTAAAATTTTTATATTTCATTATAACAATTTACGATGCTAAACAGATTTTATTTAGTTTCACACAAATACATGTTTAGCCACAATTCACATAAATTTTAATTTAATTCATACAGATTCAAATTTTTGAGGGTGTATAATTTTTCTACACAACCTACAATTTTGTTTGTCTTATCATTTGATACATTTTTTTAATTTTACCCCTCATTAATTATATGCTCATCTTGTATCTCTTATTCACATATTTACCTCGACTTGAGTAAAAGTACTTCTCTACCGCATTCCCAAACGGGCATGTTATCTTCACTCACAGCGATCCTTTGTTGGAGTAGTTGTCGTGCTGGGAAACTCTACGTGTGTATACATGAGGAGAAACGCTTGCGCCATAGTATCATATCATTTATACTTTATTTAATGAGAATGTTTAAACCATCCTTTTAGTGACTTTCATAAATACATATTATAATATGTTATGGAGACATAGAAATAATTAAAAATTTATGGGATATCAAATATATAAAATGGAATGATTGGAATATTTTAATTGAACAAGAGTGTGAAGATGCAACACTCCCAGACTATGTAAATATTCATTTATATATCAAACTTTCTTCATATTTTAGTATTGAATAAGAATCCATCATTAACCTTCCAATTTCTTATCTCTCAAAACCTGATCCTATAACCTGGATATCTTACTAATTAAAATGTTTAATAGGAAGAGTTATTACATCTTAGCCATCCAGATTTAATTTGTGTAATTCAGATTTAATTCTTTAAAAATATATTTTTCTTAAAAAGTTATCATAGTAGATGTAGCATAAAAAATAAAAAAAATCTATCAACTAATATTTTTTAAAAATAAATTTTTATTTAAAAAATCATTATTTTAAAACACTTAAATTTGAATCGACCAGATCAGATTTAAACGATCTAGATTTGATTAACTCTCCCTATTAAGTATTAAATGCTTAATAGGATAATCAGATCCGCATTAATGAATGAATGTTTCACCTTTTATTCATCCATTAATTAATTCATAGCACATAATTGACTTAACATAGTGTTTGTTTTACAACTCCCTTCAAATGTTCAACATGCATTTTGATTCCAAAATTATGCTCAAACGTTTGACAACTATTCTTTCAAAATATATTCTGAGCAAAAAGATCCTTTTTAACATAATGAATTATGTCAAAATGTATTCTGAAAATTCAATATCTAAACATAAATACATTATGTCAAAATGCATTTCATCTCAAAATGCATTATAGAAAAGAATCTTGTGATTTTGTTTGCGGTCAGCATCATTCCCCACCCAGAATTCCTATGCCTGCAGTTTTTATTTTCATGGCTTTTTCACAAAGTTAGCGGACGATCGTAGTTTGTAACGTGTTGTTTGAGAATTCGTTTAAAAAAATGAGTTTATAGATTTTGAAATATTTTAATTTTAAATGCTTTTGACGTTTTTATATAAATTTACGCAAACAGTTGGGTAAAAATTTTCCCAGAATGCACTGTATATATATACCTCTTGTACTGTCAGCTAGTACCTTTTATGACTGTCCAGTGTCCACTAACAAAATTTTAACCATCAACACAGTAAGCCACGTAAATTATAGTACTGCTAATTAACTTATATTTGCTCATCCCACCCGCTGAACAATTGGCTGGCTGTCGTACGAAGTGATGTATGAACTTGAATGAAGCAGATGGCACTAACATAAAATAAAACA
Organism: Vachellia pachyceras; assembly: GCA_025593235.1. NCBI lineage: Eukaryota > Viridiplantae > Streptophyta > Magnoliopsida > Fabales > Fabaceae > Vachellia > Vachellia pachyceras. The sequence continues at coordinate 2,773 of JANTPZ010091520.1, forward strand.
AAAATTTACTCTTTTGGCCGTGACAAGTCCAGTCATAATCCATCTTTACCTACTTGGATGCTCAAAAAAATAGGAAGGAAAGAAAATTTAGAGAAAAAATGGGAGGGGGAATGAGTTATACCACATTTTCTCTTCACACATGGGAGAAAATGATTTTTAATTATCTACCCACGTACTCTTTATTTCCTTTTCATTTTAAGATATTAAATTTAATATATAACTTTTTTAAAATTATGAATATAACTTTCTTTTTTAAAATGATAAGTGTTAAGATATATTATAATATATAATTTATTTTTAATTGCTTACCAAAACCTTACCGCCTTAAAAAATATGATATATTTTTGTCTAAATTATTTTGTTTTGAAATATAACAACATGAAAACATATCTTTAATAAATAATTTAATTTTAAATTATTTAATAATATTAATGTTAATTAGTGACATATTATACTCGATGTATTTCAAAGATATTTTATTTATTCAACTATTGATTAGATGATTTTTATTCAATGATATTTTAATCATTTAACTATTTGTCTATTTTCTGTTGTCAATCCAAACAGTATCAGTAATAATATTCTATCTCCATTTTCCAACTCTCTCCGTTTTTTCTTCTCATATTTTCTTTTCTTTCAAATTTTCATCTCATCCAAGCAGCTTAAAAAAAAGGAAATAAATCATTGAAAGTTGGATCGTTCGGCTAACCATACATGTAATGCATACCACCATGCATAAAGATTAAAGAATTAATGTACCGTGAAGAATCGTCTTTTCAATATGCCGATGCGGATGCTGGCCCGGGAACTGGTAATCAAATAATTTGTTAAACAAGCTAAGAGACCAAACCTCATTGGTGGTCTCGTAGGCTTGACACTGCATCCCTCGATTCACCTTAATCACCTTGTTGGATCCCACACCTCGATCTCTTAAGGTCTATATAGTACATCTTTCATCTCCTCTCTCTTCCAACATCCCAAAAGCTCTCTCACCATCCAATCCCATCACTGCGCTGGACTTTCTCTACTCTCCAATGGATTCTGTTGCACCATCATCAGATCCGACCATTATTATTTAAGCCCACCGCGTCCCCTTCTTGGGCATGCGTGCTCTAGCTAGCCAGCTAGCTATTCGATCACTTAGTTTTTGGTCCTGGTAATAAAGTTGGAAACGAAACAAACCCATGGAGGAAGCTGGAGGAAGTTCGTCTGCGAATAATGACAACGGCGGAATGAAGGAGCAAGACAGGTTGCTGCCGATAGCGAATGTCGGTCGGATCATGAAGCAGATACTGCCTCAGAACGCCAAGATATCAAAGGAAGCGAAGGAGACCATGCAGGAATGCGTGTCGGAGTTCATAAGCTTTGTGACGAGCGAGGCGTCAGACAAGTGCCGGAAGGAGAGGAGGAAGACGGTGAATGGGGATGACATATGCTGGGCCCTGGCCACGCTTGGTTTTGATGACTATGCGGAGCCACTGAGGAGGTACCTGCACAGATTTAGAGAGTTAGAGGTCTTCAGAGCTAGTCATGAGAGAGCGAATAGCCCTACCGACAGGGATGACCACTATCAAATTCCCTCCGCAGGGATCAGGCACTGATATATAGCCGCGTATTAATTTAGATCTATGTTAAACGAAACACTGTTGGATACAACCAGTTAGTAGTGACCGATCATAACCTCCGTCGCAAGACCGGCCGGTCAAGGTTCTGAGACGACGAGGCAATAATGTAATAGTTTTTCAGTCCTATTGGCATCAGACATGTTCTCTGGCAATGTAATAATTTTTCAGTTTTATTGGCATCAGATGTTCTCTTTGTTTCGCTTCTTCTCTAGTGTCTGAATACATGGCTTTTAATCTTGATATATATATATATATATATATTCTGCTGAATTAGTTGATATAAGCATGTAAAATGAGAATCTAAGAACATGGCATATATTGTTGTTTGTTATTTAATTCATCAGAGATGAAGCCAGGAGTCAACGGTATATAGGATAAGTATTGATTAGATATCAACAGCATATGATCCAAAACAAGAAAGCAACAAAAACAAGAAGGGAGTTGATGCGCTTCGATTCATAGGAGCAGTGGTCGAATTTCTGATCATAGCAAGGGAAATCGGAGGTTAGACAGAAATCCATTTTCTCACTCTGCACTACTAGACTAGGGTGGAGGGTGGTTGTTAATGCTGTTAGATAAATTGTAGAAAACTGAAAACAGAAAACCGTTCCGCCCGCAATTGAGTGCCTTCTCGTAAGAAAGCATTTTATTGCTCTCACTCGTCATCACATCGTGCAAGTCTGATTCCCACCTTTGTTCACGTACGGTAGTTCGTACTAAGCTATGCTGCGATGTTGAACTTGCCCAGTGTCCTCCACGCATCAAATAATCAAATATTGTAACCAAAAAAAAAAAAATCAATAGTGCATAGCAACGTCACGCCATATATGTATATATTGCATTCCAAACAGGACCACAAATACTCTGCTGTTGTCAGTTCAATTCTGATGTAATATTTCCATAAAGTCCGTAATCTTATGTAATGTATGCTGAGTAATTAATCACATCTATAGTTCTATTGGCTTTAACTACCCCCTTCTCGCGAGGAAAAGTACAATGGTTTGAAGCAGCTTTCCAAGTTCCAAACATCTCTTAGGCTACCCTATAGGCTATATGACTCATAAGGGTCATTCGTGGTCAGAGTGATGAGAAACTGGCACTTGGCAAACAGTGATATCTGAGCCCGCCGGCCTCTCCCATGTTTGCACACAAAATATCGCCTGAAACGCCATCGATCGCATGTGTCGTTTCACCTCCCAAAGGAACACTTCCTCTGTATGTCCTTTGTTTAGCTACCTCTATTATTGGATTAATCTCAATTCTAGAGATTTATATGACCTGATTCAACAACCAGAATAGACCCCACGGAGGCGTTCAATTTCTCCACTTAACAATGATCCTACGTACATGCCTGTGATGTTGATGCCATCAATTACATATTTATCATCAAAATTTTAATTGAAAATGAAAAATTCTAACACTTCAAAAGATTTATGGTATAGTGCGTCCGTTTAGGAACACGGTAGAGAAGTACTTTTACGCAAGTCGAGATAAATATATAAAGTAGATTATCTAATTTTACAGAAAAACATTGCTGAACGTGCTTATGAGAAGTAAACAAGTTTTTTCAAACAAGAACAGTATTAAATTTTGACCGATTCTCCCCAGTTTTTGATCGGTTCAGTTTTTCCCTGGTTATATGGTATATGTCCGGACCAGGTCATAGGTCAGTTCCCAAGCAAACCAGCCAGATCCGGTTCTAACAGCCCTACTACACAGCCATGCATGGAAGTCCCCAGCCTCGCTAGTATGACATAACATATTTAACTAAGCAAACAAGTACATCTAACAATCACAAATCAACGAATACCACCAATATAATATTCTGCGACCACCCACATATGACTGCAATAATGTCACCGTCACAAGAAAAATTCAGCACATGAAGCATTTTCTTAACAGCCAGTAGATTGAAGATACTTGCCTCTCAGACAATTCAGTACGTGAACAGCAGCTAAGCTAATCTTTGATGAACGGACTCTATACAGGAAGTTACCATCATAGCTAATACTCGTATTTTTGTTTTTGGCTGAAAGATGCTTTATCACACGCACATATTGTGGTCACTGCTCACAGCTCAAAGGGAATGAAAAGCAACACGCGGCCATTATTCCAATGCGTGATGTTAAGTGGTATTTTATGAAATGGGTTCTTGTGTCAATGACAACGACAACGATGGACAGCCACCACCAGATCAAAGTTGATGTGCTTATGAGCAACGAATTGTATTTGAGCATAATATTGCATTGAAAAAAGCAGGGGAAAATACAGAGAAGATGCCAATAAAATCACATCATATTCATGCAAGGGAATCCTTCTGGCTGGCCTGCTCCCGCAACAATTCTTCTCTCACTCTTCTGATCTCTGCCTCCTTCTCCAACCTCTCTTTCTACAAAAGCAAATACAGAGACAGCTTCTGAGGGATCAAAAGAATTTAATTTCACAAGCATAGTCGCAAAGATTGTTGCACATCTTTCTGAACTATTGCAAACAGAGTAAATGATGTAATATTTTTTTCCCCATAAATGATGCAATCTAATATTGAAACTTCAAGTGAAATGCAATAGTTTTGGACACAAATCGGCAGATCATACCTTGGTAATATAAATGTTACTTCCCACGCATAAAAAAATTTATACAGAATTTTTCAAATATATGGAAAAATTAAGATAGCGAAGCACCATAAAATAAGAAATTATAATAACTGCGAATGCCAATATCCGTAGTTCACCTGACTTCAAGGAAAACAAGTTCATTCTATCTAATATCAACTTACGCATCAAATAAGCGGAGACTAACGGATGCCACAGATTAATAACATACAAGATGCCCAAAGGCAAAGGAGTATAAATTAATGGTACAATACTTAGGGTTTTCTGAAGGGGACAATCAAACGGAGAGGATCAAATAAAATTTCAGAAGATGAAGATTCCGACAAGGTAGAAGATGAGAGGCATTTATTACAGAGGCAAAGAAAAGGAGAAGCAAAGGGAACAAACCTTTTCGTCCTGTCGAAGAGCGATCCAGACATGGACCTTCTCCATGGACTGCCAGAATAAGAAAGCTCCCAGAGACATTGCGAAGTAGGTTGACACCTTCACCATCTTTCTCTGCTTCTATCGGTTTCCCCTCTTCCGTACCACCACACAGCTTCAGATGGCCAATCTCTAGAATTAAGTCACAGAAACCAGAAGAAATCATGGAACAAGAACACTGCAGCGATATGGATCGGGTTATAAAAAACATGTACCCGAGTCTGTCATTATGGGCTCAAAGGCCCAAAAAACAATATTTTTAATGGCATTATCGTTAATATGTGAACAAATAGAGGTTAATCTCGCGAGGGCCTGTTTGGTGGTATCTATAAAGAGAGCCGTGCAGAGTACTCTCGAAAACCCTAATGCCGAGGGATGGCAGTCTGGTATCTGTGACTGGGTTAGAGGGAGGGGCTTGAGTTGCTGCTAGATTTATATTGTGGTTGTTTTTGTTTTATTGTATGAAATTCAAGTGAATGGTTGCTTTTGATAGGCGTTGCGTTCTTCTGTTTGTTTTGCAATCGCGAAAGGACGCGTCAACGAAAGCGTAAATCAAGTTCAACAGCGGCCTCATTCTTAAAGCAACTACGAAGTGCTCAACTCTCGTGGTTAATGTTACGGTCGTGTTGCGACATTCTGTTCGTCTTTGTTTATAGTTTTTGGAGTGTTGCTTCTTACTGGTGAACTCTCCCTAGAAAAAGAGTGGGAGATGTTCATGTTTCCGAAGCATAGATTAACAATGTTGCCAGTTTTAAACAGCGTGGAGCTATCCTTTTTAGTTGCTTCATGCTACCTGTCTCCTGGTACATTTCTGTTTATCGAAAGTCGCAGTATGTTAACCCTTCGTCTTTGGAAAGACGTCCAAAATCTAGTTAGTTCCGTGCTTACATCTATCCGTGCTTACATCGGATCTTTCCGATGTATTAATTCAAATTGCAAAATGAGACGAAAGATGGGTGGATGAGGCATCTAGGAATCACTTTGGTGTATTCGTTCAAAATCCCAAATGTTGAATACCCTATCTCACATCTAATAGTACGCACTCTCTTTTCATCTTATATTCCTGAAAATGACTAACAAATTCCACCCTAATTGAACCAAATTCGTCATCGCTAATGTGTGATTAGCTAATAAATTTCTATATTTCAGAAAAAAGATCGAATTTTTTCCAAAGCTAACAGTCAGGCAAAGGACTTGTATTCAATCATCATAATGCAAGCAGAATCAAAAGCACATTCTTGAGTACATATTCATCTTCTCTACTGAAATAGGAAGAACTTGAGCTACCTTTTGGATCATTGGAAAAGTCTCCTGAACAGATTTAGGATTGACGCTAAGCCGGAGTTGAAAACAGACGGGCTTGTTTGGATAGAGAGGAATTTTATCTCGGTAAGTGAAGGAATGAATTTTGATTGGCAAAACGTGGCTAACCAAACAAGCATATAAGGGTTGGGGGTGGTACAAGACCCCAGGCACTACGCCATCTAAAAAAAAATTTCAAGGGTTAGGGTCTTACATTATATTTCGAAGACTTGGATTTTTACCTCCCTGCATTAAGACGGGGAGAACCCAACCGAATCAGCTCAGAAAGATATATAACGACATTTCAAAATTTAAATACAAAAGTTTTGAATTTGCTTCCGAGGCATTAATTAACTGATAAAAGACAAAATGCTCAGGCCATGTATTGATGTATATGGTGACTGAATTTCAATCCAACAAGTGTAAGGCCCTTCCAGTTTTCACACATAGACAACATACTTCTTCATTGGACGCTTGCAGAAATCGCAGACAACAGTTCCTTCAATCTGTGCTTGAGACGAAGGAATCAGGTAAGAGTGACTGCAAGGCCCTTCAACAATTGGAGGATGTAGGAAATTCCTTATTGCACCCACCAGTCCCAATGCCTCCACATCATTTACCCACTCTGCATGTTTCTCCAACCAGTCCATTACCTGCCTCCCTTCGAGCCTTATAATATCACTTGAACTCCCTCTTCCGATCATCACCCAACCTTCATCTCTCTCATTTTTGTGGAGCAATGCCGACAACTCTGCTAGGACTTGATCCGAACTTGTCTTTCCCAGTCTGACTCTCGACCTCCTCATGCTCTCCAATCGAAGCCAAAAGAATTGTAATTTTGTCAAGAGAAGTAAATTGATGGGATTATATTCATTGGCAAGTGTTTCCACTATTTCTTTTACTTGTTCACTTAACTGGTTCGTCCCAACATATATGGTTTCCAGCTGTAGACCTTGCCGCTTGAGCTCCTCTATTTTACCATTGAATTGTCGAATCCACCCCAAGTCGTCACTACCGTAAAGGCAGAGATCTCTGCCTTCTTCAACCTGACACAATGCAGAATGTTAAAGCCTTTCATGTTTGGTAAAATAAGGTCTGCATCAGATTCATATCATACCCAATAAGCAAGCAAAAGGTTTATATCATCTATGAGTAGCTTCATTGTCAAATTCTCATCTTGCCAGAGCTCTGCCTCTTTTGTTGCTGAAAAGGGATAAGCTCGAGGTCCCCATATTTTGATCATATCAATTGCATTTGAATTTGTAACCTTGCCATTTGAATCTAGGACTACCATTTGGGGCTCTTCCTTGTAGTTCCATTCTTCTTTGATATACTTCACTACTGCTGAACTGAGGAGCCTTGGCTTCCGAATAGTATACCAAGGGAAGAATTCTGATATAATGTTGAAACTGGTTTCTTCAGCATCAGTCCACCCATCAGAAGATGGAAGTGGGACCCAGATGATCTTATAGACGTCCCTCAACTCGTCATTCAAAGCATGATCACATGTTTGCTGAACCAGCAAGAGTGATTCCTCCAGTGTAAGCTGCTCTGGTTTTGAGATCAGCAACACAACAATCTTATTTTTTAGTTCAGACACACCAATCTGTCGGTAAAAAAAGATTCAAAATTAGGAAGTGTCAGTTCCTGAGCAAAGTTCCTTTAAATTGTTAAAAAAATTTAAAAAAATCTGGGGAAACAAGTGAGTATGAAAGAACAATGTACGTTTTCTTGAGTTGAGCAATCTTTAAGTGGCAAGTAATCCTTCATTGGAAATAATAAACTGAGAAATTCTTGATTATCAATTTGTACCTCATCAGTGAGACTCAGTAGCCTCTTACGCAAGTTTTTCCCTGAAAATTTAAGCCACGGTGATGCTATTAGAGAACAAGGCAGAATTGATATATAAATGCCTCCTTTATAAGAGGTCTCATGGAGTTGAAAAGTGACCTATTTCTTGGTGACACAAATCCACCTGCCCTTTGAGAATGTTGTATATGTTGCTTAACCTATAAGCCAAACTTGAAAGCTCCCAAGCTGCAAGTATTGTTGAATCCGAATACCTGAAACAACTAAATACATCAGAACAGCATCCCCAGTTCAGCCTGTTGGTTTTGATGGTCAATTAAACCTGATGATACTGTTATGAAGCTAAACAGAGTTGATATAAAAGTCAATTGCCAGGACAGAAGTAGAACATGCACTTGCTCATGTTTCTTGATTGTGAACTCTGTGACTTGAGAAAAGCAAGTAAAGATGCTCCTGGTGATCCAGTACACAGCTATGTAAATATGAAACTTTGTTACATGGAGAATGTCGCTGTCCTGCTCTGCATAAATAAGTGGGAAAGATTCAAACTTGATGATACACTTGGCCACCTCCATCATGGTCTTAACCAACAAGCTCAATGCCTTTAATTGAGGTTTCAGTGACCTTAAATCCATGGGTAGCTGCTTGAGCCTTGTAACAGAGACCGCCAAAGCATTGCTTTGGTATAGCTGCATAAGTCCCCAGAATTCACCATACTTTACAGCAAAAGCAGCAATAACTAGAACTACTTTAGCGTCCCATCTGTAGTTTTCTAACAGATCAAACAAGGCCATGGTTTTTGAATTGATGTCACCTTCCACAGAGCATTTGGACATTATCTGCCAATCAAATTGTAAGTAAAAAGGTTATTTGTTTTGATGAAGGTTCTGCATATATACATCAATACAGTAAATACCGTGTATGAAATTTTTCTGACGATGCTTCCCACTGGTTCAGAACAACCAAGTAATTCAATTTCGCATATACCATCCTTTGAAATGGAAGTAAAATGTAAACTTGGAACCCCCTGAAACAATAAAAGAAACCACTAATTAAAATCGTAAATTGAAAACTTAAAAATATATTAGAGGTCTTACAAAGCTATATACTTGTGTCGTAGAAGCATGGAACATGATGTTGCCTACTGCATGAAGCATTGTCTCAGAATCCAGCCAGCGACCATCTGGATCATGGGTAAGGAGGAGCTTCTTCATCAAAATATCATCCCGCATGGTTGAATTTGAAAGCAAGCAGAGAGATTGGCTTTTAAGGAAATCCATAGTCAAAACGATGTGGTGAACTATATCACATAAACATGGTTTAATGAATTTTGCTTGAATGTTCTGCTGGTAGACATCCTTCTGTTATATTTTATGCTTACCTGAAGGTCAAGCAGGCTGATATTTCCTCTTTTTTGCTTTAGCGGGTTATGGTGTTCAGTGGGGACCATTATTCTTTGTCTATGCTATATCAGTCTCAAACATTGCTCATACTAGTGAGTGTAAAGCAAAGGCGAATATTTCTGATCTAAGCTTTTGCTTTTTCCCCCTTCCTTCCTTTTTTTTAATTCATGGACTTCAAATTCCTTTGGGTCCACTCATACAGGTGATTACCAATTAAAGAATTTCAACCTAAGGAAGTAACCTATTAAATTTGACCACTTTCCGGTTAAGAGTAAAATAAGACACATGAAATAGAATGTTGATTTAAATTTATCTCTTAGACAAATACGGCGCTAGAATGAAGGAAAAGGAATTTCGAAGATGATGAGGCTGAAAGCGTTACTTTCATCATTGGATTTCTTTTTTTGGTATACTAGTCATTGAATCATTTACTATGTAAGTCAAACTTACGTTCTGGCTAGAAACAGACTTTAACTGTGCACGTGATGAAAAGAAACACTCCATTTTCTTCCATTTCCCTTGATAAGATATGTTCTTCACGCAGCGTCTCTCTGCGTAATTGACATCACATTCTCTCTTTATCAATTGTAATTGTTTTAATTTATGGCTGATTGTTTTGTAATAAGAGTAAAATCATGCTGATCAGTCACTCTCTGAGATGTGAGAGAGGCAAAGAAGAGTTTATAAAGAACATGCACAGTACATAAAAGTATAAAACATTCTATTACAGAATCAGAATCCCTTAAAGTTTGTGCCATTCAGGGTAAAGCGGGGTTCATATAGTCTTGAAAAATGTTTTCTCAAGATACTTCTAGATCAAGAACAAAATCTTCTAGATCGCCTAATTCGCTAGGCATATCGGTCTGTTTGCTCCTGCCCATTAAGGTGTGAAACATACTTCTTGGAACAGCGAAACACGATTGTTCTGAGGTCCCATCATTCCTATAGTTGATATTCTCAATTTCCCATTGACGGCAAATAAAGGAAAGGGGACAGACACAGCTGAGATAACAGGTTCGATGGTTGGGGAAAGAAGAAAAAGAAGGTTGATAGAGCTTTATTTTTTTGGTCAGAAAATGTGGCCCAAAGGCCCTGGATAGAGCCTCTTTTGTACGTTGAGGCCATTTATATTTGTTTAAACATATCCACAGCCCTTCTAGGACTTTTCATCTTAGCCTGTCTACTTCAAAGCTTCAATAGCAAAGGTCCAATATTATGACCAACGTCGTTGATCCGGCCTTAATTGTTCGTCCATATAGTTGTTTACCAAGTTCAATAGCATATGCCAATGAGGTTTGACACAGTTGGTTAATGTCTTTCCACCCCGATTACAAGGGTGTGTGTTCGAACCTTCTGACCGATGGGAAGACCTCATTGGTAGGCGATCTCGTAAGTCCCTTGTAAACCCTCAAAGAGCCCTGGGGCTGTGCCCTGGCTTTGGTGGGGGACTGATGTCAAACCCACCTAAACCTTTGCGTATAAAAAAAAAGTTCAATAGCATATGGTCCACAGGGATAGGCCCCAGTGGATCATGAATTAGGTACCCTGCTCTTGAATCGTGGGTGAGCCCAATCCCTTTCCTAAAATTTTTGTACCCAAAAAAAAAAGTTTAATGGCGTGTCAGCAGAGAGTTAGGTCTAAACAATGTAATGAATTAATGTTTAAATTCTCAATAGGAGAGATGTTTACATTTAGTGCCTCATAATGCTTTGAAGATGATTGCCTTCAATGGAATATAAACGTGCTTTGGAGAAAAAGAGTTCAAGGACGTCTGGATTGCATGCTCATCACAATTTGAACTTGAAGAAGCCACTGAACTGACCGTTTTTAGATAAGTTGCCACCTTTTGCATTGAAGCCTTTGAGATGCTTGAAGGCTTGAAGCGTCTCAAGGAATTAATAGAAATCTAGCCTTATATTACTGTCATGTCATATAAATCATGGGCACGGGACACTTTTGGTGGATATGATTAAAGACAAAAAAGATATTTGAAGATACTATTAAACAATGAGAAGGATGAGTTGGATAAATAGTGTTTAATTTATGGGGTTTAAGTTTAACCCCTTGTGGTGTCCACAACTTTGAACCATTGACTGGTAGGGTCACATGTTGAGTCGGTGCTCAAGCATTTACAGACACTGGTGACAACGACGTTGTTGGGATCCACACAGGCAAACGGTGGGATTGTCGCTGACTTTTGATGACACATGCATCTTAGAATCTGATATCATTTCCCAACCTGACTCCGAACCAGAGCATGTCCCTCCCACTTTCACTGCCTTCCCTAATTCCCCTGCTTCCAAGCACATGTTCTTTTCCTTCACTGCCACAATCCTCTGGTTCGTGTAATTCCATCCTTCAGAGCTCGAACACGGTCCCAATACTAATGGTTCAAGCCCAGACTTCCTTGAAACGCGTAGACCCGTCAGTGGATGGAAAATCACTTGATGTGCACTACCTCCTTATACCCCAGGCCCTGCATCATTGTTGTTATATAAATAAAACTCATTCAAATTTATACAGTAAAAAAGGACGGGACTTGAATATGTATATATGACCTCGGAAAGGAACTCGGAGAGAAGAGATCCTCTTCAGGAAACTCGGATTCTTAACATGGGCCCATTCTGCATCAAGAACTCCATAATTCTCCTTGGTTCCGGCTACTCCTTCTCTGAAGTAGTAGCTGCCGACGAGAGACCACAAGGCCCAGTCCAAGTCAAGTTCAGCTGCCAGAGCCATGAAGCAGTGAAAGTACCTTATGTCGTTGAAGTTGGAACCAGTCAGGTCCATGCCAAACTCACTGAAGAACAGTGGGAAGCCGTGGCCCAACAAGAACCCAGAATGACTCAACACATTTCCTGTTATCTGTGCACACGCTTGGTTTAGATTAGTTGATACCCAAACCTGACCATTTGAGAAGCCGTACCAATGTGCCTCGTACACAAGTTTCTTGCTAAATGTCAGACTCGGTGTTCGACCCTGAAGGAATGACAGGTCCGTGTCGAAACTTAACCCGGACAGAATCACCAGAACATCAGGGTTTGCCGCATGCACCACCTCTGCTCCTTTTTGCATGTACCTGTGTCGCCGCCATTAATGATCAGAACTTAAAGCGACACGGTGAATAAGAAGGAGGAAGTTAATTCATACTTAACAGGTATTGTATTACTTGAACCAGTCGGGAACGTTCTGTCTGGGACCTCGAAGCTCATTTCTCAAGCTCATGGCTACTACATGGGGAACTCCACGGAATAAGGTGGCCATCTTGGTGAGCCCCTGCACCCAGAGGTCAGGGTCGAAATGCTCGTCGCCGAAGAAGCCATTCCCGTCTGTGTTGCCACAGCACCACCCTGGCTCCGTCCTGTGATTGTCCAGAATCACCATCACGTCGTTGTTCCCGAGATTTTTAACCACCGCCTGAGAAGACAAAGTGCAGACATTATCATTCCAATATTCACCGATATGTGCGTGTTATTAAATTCTTCGTCAACGGAACACTCGTCGCCATCAACAATAATCTCCCACTATTGCAGTCCATCAGGGTAATCTACTATATCAAAAGGTTCGAGAAAAATCCCTCCCACGATATTCATTTCATCCCAATGATTTAATCCTCATAGGAAACTATTTCATATTTCACAGCTCACACGCCTATCTATGTTTAGGGTGGCATATAAGCACCACATGCATCGCTTTCAAATTACGAACTGTTCCCACCAAAATTTGGACATTTACACCGACACCACATGATATATATGTACGAATCCAAATTTCTTTCTTAGTTTCTTTCCTTTTTGTTTAAACAAAATTCTTGCAGGTTCTAATTATTCACAGCTAATAAAAAAAAAAGTAATCTTCAAGATCATGCAATACAGCTTTTTGTTTGGTTAGGTAATGAAATGGATCCAGGCAAGTATATATCTTGTCAATGCATGTCAAACAGATTCATTATTCAATTCAGTAGTTAGATTAAAGGGATTTGGAAAAGATGCCATCTGGGCCATTTTTCCAATGTATTTTGACTACGTACGTTCGGAACATAAAAGAAAAGTGGGAAATGTCCAATAAAAAGGTGGGTGGTTGGTGAGTGGTGATAACTTGCCTGGAAAGCTTTAGTGAGGGGAAGATCGACCATGTCTGGGTTTTTGGCTTGAACACCGGCAATGGCATCCAGCAAGCCAAGGTTCTGAAATGAGCGTCTCACGGTGAGGGAAGCCAGAGACTCATTAGTGAGTAAATAAAGTGGCCAAGTGAGCCTGACGCAGTTGAATCCCATAGACTTGATCTTCTTGGAGATAACATCAAGAGGCTGTTTATGGAGTCCTTCGGCCAACACAGTGTCCAAATGAGACACCCAGTTCACACACGCAAGCTTCACTCTCTCTCCACTCTCCTTCACCAGCCACCTGGATTCTGTGTACAGTGCCGTAACTCTCACGGGCTTCATTGGCAATGATAACACGACAATGAAAAAGAAAGAGAAAGAGGAAAATCCCGCCATCGCTGATCCGGTGGATAGCTCGAAAGCTAACTAGCTATGTGAGAGATTAATGAAACGAAATGAGCCCGTGAGTGGCATTTTATAGTAACGAGATTTGACGACTGGCGCTTACCACTCAGTTCACAATTTGGTAGGCTTGTTTGGAACGTAGTATAGAAGAATTTTAACCTAGTTCAAAGTAAATATGTAGAGAAAATTATCTTGTTTAACAGAAAATACTGTTAAACGGGCTTTTAACTTTTTTTTTTTAAATTTAATGCCAAGTAAGCTCTGATTCTCTCATCATTACTTCACTCTTGACACTTGTCACTTCGTTGGTTATATATATATATATATATATATATATAAAGCCTTCTAGATTTTCTTCCTTGTTATCAATTGCTTTACTTTATCTTATTTTCCTTTGTATAAAGCATTACATCATGGTGCCGCATTTTATCCATACTGCATCTGAAAGGTCTTGAAAGGATACCCGAAGGAGACAAGATACTGATAATGAATATGGCTCGTACTTAACCATTAGTAAGGAGATACAAGTTCGCCAGTTCATCAATAAACTTGCAATTCCACAAACATGTTATAACTGAAATTGAGTTAACAAGAATTGAGATTTAGTAAAAGAGATTGGTCCTATCAGCGTGATGAAATAATAATTTTAATGCGAGCGCAATAATTTATCAAAAATAGTATGACTCAAATCACGATTTTAATAGCATTGATTCCACTGTTTTAGTTTTAGGGTTTGTTTGGAAGCTACTTTGAAAATAACTTTTACAGATTTTGAGGTAAAACCTAGATTTTATAAAGTGATTTATGTTTGGGAAGTTATTAGCTTTTAAGGACTCCAAGGAAAAAATTAGGTAGGAAAAAAGAAATAGAAAGAATGAAAAGTAGGAAAGATGAAAGAGAATAAAGAAAAAGTAAGAAAAAGGAGAAAAGAAGAAAGATGTAAAAAAGAGGAAAAAGTAAGTTTCAAAACCTAGGTTTCAAATCGAGATTTTCTAACTAAAATAGCTTTTCTGAAATTTTTTTTGTTTGAAGAAAACCTAGATTTTAGGCAAAAATCTAGATTTTGTAACAAAACTTAGATTCTGAGAATAGCTTTCAAACAAACCATACCCTCTTATAGCTGGCTTGCCATGTATAGAGCGGCGACTAACAAGTAACAACCACATGCAAATGATATTGTTAGGCTAAAACATTTTTTCTCTCAAGAGAATGAATGAGCAACTTTTTTTCTTTTTTTGACATCCCAGAAAGGGTAGAGTGACCGAACAAAATTATTAAAGAACTTAATTTTGATTGACCCTTTAGCAAATGAGAAAGTCTTGCTTTAAACGATACATGGGACAATTACCATATCCCAAAACAAAAACAACGATGGAACCAACATGACGGGGATTTAAATTTGACATAAATGGATGGAGAAATGGGGTAAATGTACTTTTAATAAGATGGTGCATGAGAAGAGGAAGACGGGCACGCACCAAAACGGGAAATCATCTTTTACCGTATGTATTCCTACTAGAGGCAAAATCTCATTTGTTTTCATAGTTTGTTGCACTTTCCATTTGTCATTTTAATCTACATAGAAACATGCATTAAAAAAATGCAATTCTGCAATACGAGAGTTGTGTTTAAGAAAAATGATTGATTCATCACAATTTGATGGATTAATGTTCAAATTTTATTAGGAGATATGTATATATTTAATGTTTGATACTGTCATCAATAAAAGGATATATGCATGCGCCTATGAAATGCATTTTTTTCATATTATAGTGGTATCTTTTCAGTTCAAGAGAAAATCGATATGTAAGTCCAATCTTCGATTAATAAAATTAGTTGTATGGATGGTGCTAATTTTCCCTCGTTTACTTCATCTTGACATGTCTAGTTCCGATTTGAATTAA
>JANTPZ010091521.1:0-23060 GCA_025593235.1 Vachellia pachyceras
GATTGATCTTCGTTCTTATTTTATTTTAAATTATTTACTGGCTTTCCTTCTTCATGTAATAGGTATCTCAACTAGAAGCAGTGGGTGGCCAAGATGGTTTTCACCAAATGGTATGCCATATCTTTACACCCTTTTATTTGTAAAGATAGAAATGTGCCCTTTCCTTTACTTTTGGCTTCAACGGCTTCTAGATTTTCTAGTGCAAAAATGCCTTTGCGTCAAAATTTCACAACATGTGTGTGTGTGTATGAGTGTTTTGGGGTGGGGGTGATTTCTGATATTGGATGGCTGACAAGATAATGTTAACCGAGACAAAACTCCTCTCACATACTTATCTCGAAATCTGTAAAATAGTTTTCCCAACGGATTCCCAAACACGCACAATGTTAGCATATCATCTTGCTTTGTTGACTGATTTTAGAGCTTTTGATCTTGATGTTATTTGGTAATTTCGCAATTGTACTATGTCATCCTGTATGCAACTTCCATTCTCCATTCATCTTATGACTACATTCAAGATATCTCTATTATTGATTATGTTAATTTATCATCTTGGCGTTTGCTGAATATGATGAATCATGGATTTGGAATGACAGTCTATATATTTTGTTTCAGGAACTGACAGATATGAGACAAAATGATGTCCTGCCAATGCAGTTCCACAGTATGGTGCCTTCTCTGTTCCATACATCAACACAGTATCATAACGCAGCTTCAACTCACTTGCATGAGAATAGCCTTCCTTGTTAGCCGAATGATGATATTAGCTTACTTTGTAAAGAATCCAAGATTTTGTATAGAAGTTTACATAAAAGAATGTTTGAAAATGTATTAGGAACTTCTTCTGGAAGGTACAACGTGTTTCATTGTATTGATGTAATATTTTCTGTAGAGGATAAGGACAATGAATATAGGCTCTTTTCAGTCTTATTTCTCCTTCAAGTTGTTAGTTTTTATGTCGAATATGTAAATGGACTTACATTTGATTGTAATAACGGGTGCTTGGTAGGCAAGGAAATCTTAATATAGAAAATAAGGGGATGAACATGAAAATGGGATAAGCAACAAGTCTCTAAAAAATAATCCAAGACCCATGTGCATGCAGCTTTTTTCTAAACTTTAAGATTTTTTTATTAAACCATTTAATACAAATTAAGTTGCTAATCTTTTTTATTTTGAATTTAAATGCAGAAAAATGGATATATAGATTGAAGTAAAAATAAAATAAAATAATTATTTGCACTTTAGAATCTTAAATTCGGTAACCACATAATTACTATTTTAAATCAGTTTAATTCGAATTAAGTTGTATTCTCAATCGATGCAAAGACGCAACAATATATTTCTATTGGAGAATCGTATGACATAATATATATCAAGATGTTAAAATTTTAATTTAAAAATATTTTATTACAATATAATTATTTTCGAAATATTCAATATATATGATCAATTAAAAACATTTACTTTTAAAGTTCTTAAAATTATGACTTTTATACTTAATACGAGTTTTGTATACTATATAGGTAGCATGAAAAATGAATTAGATTACTCATGGATTTTGCATAATATGATTATTACACTAAATGTTTATATCATATATGGAAGACATAAATAAATATATATATATATAAGTACTACGGTAACATGAGTTGTAACTTATATATATATATATAATATTTATACGATTTATAAAATTATTAATTTTATTAATACACTGAGATCAATGATGATATCGATTTCCCCCCTATTATCTCAAACATTTTATCCAAACTGAGATGCATGTTGCCTAGAAATGCGAACCTGCTGAGTTTCGTTGAACACAAGGCCAACAAGTCCAAGAGCAAGAGGGAATAATCCATTGGTCAATTCAAACGCCATGGCAATGTGTTCGAGCTTCTGTCCTCAAATTTCACATTACTACCGAGGAAGAATCAACTATCCTTTCTCCATTTCATCACCAAATTCTGTATCTTTCAGAGCTTTTTCTTCTCAGATATCGAATGCTTCATCTCAAGGTATTCAATTCAAACTACCCCTTGTTCCAAATTTGAGCTTTAATTTCATGATGGGCTTGTCCTCTGCTTTCTCTATAAAGTATAAAATTATAAAAATAACATTGATAATGCTCTACCGTTGTAAACTTTATGCTCAGTTGTGTCAAGAACAGGTTTATAATAATGGTGACGAAAAGATTAAAAATTGCAATTACCAAGGCATTGATGGTGTAGTCAATGTAATTGTCTGAACTTTGAAGCTATAGAATTGAATATGCTGTGGCTGCTAGCTTATTTTTACTTTGTTGAGTGGCGTTTTTAAGTTAACTTTGATTCTGATTGAAGGATGAAATACTGGAACAGATATAAGGATAAAATACCAGTATGCACTCTGCCAATATGCTTTTCTATCCACTCAACCAAACTATTATTTTGATCTTTCAGTAAATGAGGCACCACGCGTGGGCTTTTTAGGCATCGGAATTATGGGCTCTCCAATGGCACAAAATCTGATTAAAGCTGGGTATGGATTAACATAACTCATTGATTGTATTTGTAGGAATAGTTATCATGTAAAAAAGGCTAACATTATTAAATATTACCCAAATATTTAAGTTGGTCTGCTTCATGCATTTTTTCTTGGTTTCTGTTGAAACGTGTTTACATGGTTGAATTAATGGTGGGATGCTCATCGAAATTCTTGTTTGGTTTATGTCTTTGTTCTGGCCACTTGTTTATGTTGACATTAATTTCTCGTTAAACTATTTAGATTGAACGGAGGTGACACTGACAAGTCTATCACAAGCTTAAGCAGTCGTGCATTTCTTCGTAGCTTTTATTGAATCACTTGGTTTTGTGCTGCAGATGTGACCTGACTATTTGGAATAGGACCAAGAGCAAATGCGATCCGCTAATAAGCTTGGGAGCAAAGTAAGTTTTTGATATATAGGTTTCCGTATAAATGCTTCTTTTCCATGACATTATGATGAAATTTCATCAACATTACTACTAGTAAATGGGCATTATGGATTGGATGAGGTATTGAGCCTATTGAGGTTCTCTTTTCAAGTCTCTAGTATTAGTCTGTAACATAAACATGATTTATATGTTAAGAGTGTGCAGACAGACATTTTTGTGCTTGGCAATAACTGTATCTCTGCTGTTAATATAGACAACAGAAAGGAGTTATCCGTCTTCACTTTCTGTCACCAGAGGTTATGAAAGTACCCTCATTTGATTGACATTCTAGTAGTGGTAGCAGTAGATAAACTTGTTCAGCTTTCTGAACTAATCTTGCGAGAAGGATATGTCCTTACTGGTCATGGAACTTATATTTGAAAATAAATATGACTCAATTGGATATCTCAATTAGTTTCACATGACTTTCTGCAGATATAAATCATCTCCTGAGGAAGTAGCTGCATCTTGTGATGTCACATTTGCCATGCTTGCTGATCCTCAGAGCGCTGTACGTATTTTTCAGCTTTGCTTACTTGGAATCCAATTGTATGTCAGCTTTCAACTGTTATCTTTACCCCATTCCAGGTGGACGTTGCTTGTGGAGAACATGGGGCTGCAAATGGATTGGGTCCAGGAAAAGGGTGCAATGTGCAAATTCAAACTTTTTTCAGCTTTTTTCTACAGTTTGACACATAATGTCATTTCAAATGGTTATTAACCCCTTTGCATATCAAACAGAGAAGTTCTTTCTTCCCCATCTCCTCATGCCTTATAGCCTCACTTCCTAGAAACTTTAACTCCAATCTGATTTTAGTGTACTCATCACTGTCTAGAGTTAAACGTTACTGTTTTTGGAGATTGCATACCAACATATATGCAATCGATATGCTTAGTTGCTTGTTTATTTTTCAAATGAATTGTTGAAGATGCATTATGTGCCAACTAATTATGTTTGCTGCATTTTCCTTCCATAGTCTGACGAGCTTCTGTTCAGATATGTAGATGTTTCAACAGTCGATGGGACAACGTCTAAATTGATTAGCAGGCATGTCAAGTCTACTGGAGCATTATTTTTGGAGGTGCATTGCGTTATGGTTTAACTTTAAATTCTCCATGATACTTCATTGGTGCGATTAGGATATGCATAATTTCATACTTTGGTTATGCAATTGATGTTATTCCTACTAAGTAATTTTCCGGTGCCCGCAGGCTCCAGTTTCAGGTTCCAAGAAGCCTGCAGAAGATGGGCAATTGATATTTCTAACAGCAGGTAAAGTTCAGTATTGTTAATCATTAGTTCGATACTTCATGGGAGAAAATTTTCAATTTCACCAGAATGAAAGTTAACTGGCTTGTGCAATATAAAATCGATTCAATACCTGACTACTGCAGGTGCTTGAAATTTCCTTTAACGATTTATAATGTCATCCGCTAGCTGAAATTTCTTTTCATATCACCATCCTTATTTGTATGATTAAGAGAAAACATAACAGCCTGACAGCATTCAGATGATGTTTTGTTAGGTAGCAAATTGGACCTAAGCAGCTCCAATATATATATATATATATGATGTTTCAGGTGATAAAGATCTTTATGAAACAGCTTCTTCTTTCTTGGACATAATGGGGAAAGTATGTAGTCCTTTTTTCCCTTTATTCCTTCCTTCAAGCTGAGTGAAATGGTTAATTGATTCATATCTAATTATGTTCTATGCCCCTACGCAGTCAAGATTTTACCTAGGAGATGTTGGAAACGGAGCTGCAATGAAACTTGTTGTCAATATGATTATGGGCAGGTCTTGTACAGTTGATTGCTCACTATTTGATGTGATTTATACGTACATAAATGACTGGGGCAATGATGTTTGTATCTATACTTTTCCATTGATCACAGCATGATGACATCCTTTTCTGAAGGATTACTTCTCACAGAGAAAGTTGGGTTGGATCCTAAAGTACTAGTGGAGGTATTTCCTACTCCATGAAACTTCACTACTGTAGTCTCTGAAAAGTTTTCATGAATTTCACATTGGTTGTATTTATCGTTGATAAAAAATTGATGATATTGCAGGTTGTTTCACAGGGTGCCATTAGTTCACCAATGTACTCAGTCAAGGGCCCATCCATGATTCAATCACTGTATCCAACTGCATTCCCCCTAAAACATCAGCAGAAGGTATCCACTAGCTATAATTTTGAAATTAGACTGGATCAGGCTAGCCAATTTAACTGATAAAAACCAGCAAGTTTATATATAAAATCGGTCTTCTAGCCTAACTGACCTGTTAGAATGGCCATTGATCCTCTACATTAGGGAAGGAATAATGCCTGCATACTTCAATTGATGTTCTTGATAATAGTTGTGTTGAGAACTGGAGTTATATCTAACACTTGCACTAATGGTGGCAGGATATGAGGCTTGCTCTAGGGTTAGCAGAATCAGTTTCACAATCTACTCCAATTGCTGCAGCTGCTAATGAATTATATAAAGTTGCAAAATCCCATGGCCTTGGGGATCAGGACTTCTCTGCAGTCATTGAAGCATTGAAAACCAAACTGCAGAATTCATCCAATGAGTGACCACTGACTTGTTTTAATGGCAGAGACAGGTTTACCGGTGGTGCAGCTCCAACATTGAAGCTTCTCTGTTTCCCACTATTTTCTTTTACAAAAAGACAGCCGAATTCATATTTGAGCGTTGAAATTTCCTTGTCGCTTTTTCCTAGGTCGAAGTTTCCACTTATTACAGCATATCTACACTGAAACTTATATTTCATTGTAGAGTTCATGAGCATAAATGATGAATCCCCTCCATTATTCTTCTTATCTGATCTTAACCTTCTCCTATACTAGAAAATATACTGAATTCACCATTTTTTAATGGGAGGGATTTGATTATAAATTAGGATAACTTAAATAGTATGTAAACCAATAAGGAGTGAAAACTTTTTAAGGACTAAATTGAAATATCATCTAAAGGCCTAATCCTAAACTATAGTAACTAAATTATTAAGGACGATATTATTATGAATTATTCATCTTCCGACTGTAGGCAGCTAATTTCTTCTTCGTTCGTTTATCACCTTCTGTATATAGTTTTTGTTCTATTGAAAACTGAGAATAAATCATTATTATTATTACTTTTTTTTTTTTTGCCAACCATTAGTATTATTACTACTGCTGCTAGTGATTGAAGAATATGCCGTAAATTAAAAAGCTTTTTTTTTTTTTCCGTCTGTAGCTCTTAGTCGGTTAGTCCCGAGGAACGTGCTGATCTCGCTAATGCGCTCAAGGTAATTTTATATTGATATCCTTGTCCTTTTCTACTGAAAAAAGGGTGAACTTTTCCTTTCTGGATGTGAGGTGGTAATGATGTTGGCAAATTTTGCGGTGTTTGGGAAAGTTTCTAAACATCCCTAAAGTACGTTCGACAATGTTTTTCCGTAAAACGAGATAATCTCCTTCATATATTTATCTCGTAAATGGTAAAAGTATTTCTCGACCGTTTTACCAAATGGACCCTACAAATATGTGGAATGCTTTGTTTGGTACTTTTTCCCTATCCTCATTATTGGGAAGAAAAGAAAGGTGGAGTCTATAGTTAATGGAATGAAGATAGATATCTACGCAAGCTAACTGCTGATAATGATATTTTCAAAACCAAAGTTTTATCATCAAGATGTACTAATCACGAGTTTTTCTACCGCGTTTTGAACTAATTTGCACGTTGCCCACATAGATAGGACCAGTGTCAGTGGAGTAAATACTGTGGAAAGTTCTAGTTTTACTTACGTCAAAACTTACGTGCTGCGAGATCTCTGTTTCGCTTTCAAAATCTTCCTCCATATTCCAAAGAAAGTATGGGGTTTCTCTTGCAGAGGGGAGGAAAATTGGTTTGGTAACTGTGGGAGAGAGGGAGCATTGGAATAGGCTTCAGCTCGGCGAAGTAAACGATTTTAAAATTTGGGGCGGGAGTTTTGAATTTTGAAGTTTTGAAATTTGAATACTGCATGCCATTTGAAGCCATCGCAGAGCCGAAGGGCTTTTTTTTTTTTTTTTTTTGAAGCCGTGATTTCATTGTTAACAGACGCAATACAAGGGACAGAGACCGAGGAAATTTTTTTTGGACAAAGATTGCTTGTGAACAGTAACTTGGTGGAGAGGTTTTATATATTATATTGATTATAACCAAATCGGCTCTAAGTTTTTCTTCATCTAAAAGTTTATTATTAACCCCCTTTTAATTTTAAAAAGTACCTTTTATTGGTCATCCAACTGTAACAGGTCATTTACGTTTCCTCGTATAAGTTTTGTTATTTTAAAAGTCAAGTTGACCGCATATAATATGATCAAGTCAAACAAACCTTTGAAAAAATTGCGTTAGGATAGCCCTTTTCAATTATTGAACTTGATTATCCAAAGGAAGATACCCAGAAACTCCCTTCTTTTCGCTTATAAATTGGATTGCTGTTCTTGTCTACTCTACACATATCACAAAATCACTTCTGCTCTTAGTTTGCATGCAGAAAAAGGTTCGATCAATCTGTGCCCACTTAAAAGCCTTCTGCAGGTATGATGACCTTCTTCCTCAATCCTTGTGTGTACTTGATCATTAACACTGCATATATAGTCATTATTCATTGACGACAACAATAATGCTCTCAAAGAGAACGACACTATATATATATATATAGTCATTACTTAGTTTTCAGTTAATGACGGTTTGCCTATGCTTCCTTCCCAGTTACTTGAAAATAGGCTGAAAACGGGTGGATCCATTTAGGTTTAACTCACATAAAGGGGTTGCATTTTGAGGTGCAACCTTTAAACTGACGAGCTCAGGCAAATCTATAGGGTTTTAGGCTCGTTTAACTAAAATTGTTATTGTTCTTTCTTTTTTTAAGTAACTATTTCTAATTTTGACATAAATAAGATCAAAATTAAATTAAAAGAAATAAAGTTAA
The DNA here is from genome assembly GCA_025593235.1 of Vachellia pachyceras. Lineage (NCBI taxonomy): Eukaryota > Viridiplantae > Streptophyta > Magnoliopsida > Fabales > Fabaceae > Vachellia > Vachellia pachyceras. Next base: position 7,921 of record JANTPZ010091521.1, read on the forward strand.
ATTAACAATATGTTATGAACGACAATTTCAACCCCTGCACGTAAAAACTGTTTTCGATAATAGCCATACAATTTTTTCTATAATAGTCATATGTTATAAATGCAGAATATAAAATAGTAAAATAAAGCTTTGCACTCCATCGCCAATTTTGCAGTTCTACCTGTTAGCCCACGGATCACATGTTGTCCCACGTACCTTAGGGTCATTTAACATATTTTTACTACTTTTTAATTAAAATAAGTTAAGATAATAAGACTTTTAATTTGGTCTTTGAAAATCAGTTTATATGTGAAAAACAACGAAACAATTTTGGTATGAAAACTATGCAAATAAATGTTTGATTTAGAAGGATTTTTTGTGAAACTTGAAGGTAATTAAATAGTTGTTAAAATATAATGGTTAATATAAATGGAAACAATTAATACATGTTATATGATTGACAAGAAAAAAAATTTAATCTAGAAAAAACTAACATTTTTTTTGACAAGGTTACTTATATATTGAAAGTAATCCAACAAGTTTGACTTAAATTAATTTTTTTTATTATCGGTTTAACTCCGAAATGACTCCGGCCTGACCCAATACTTAAATTGGGTCAATGCCTAGATTGGTTCAATACGCGGTCTAAGTTTCACAACCTTAAAAATTATCACCTACGCTTAAATGAAGCAAGCAAGCAAGGTTACTTTTTTGAAAAAATGGTATTTGTTTTTAAATTTTATATGAAAGTGATTATTTTATAGGCGGCAAATACTTTATGCTACTCATCAAATTCATTTGATTTTTAAATTTTAGTATCGCAATAATTCTATTATTTTCTAATTTTCAAATTAATAGCTTTTTTATTCTGTCAACTAATATTTTTCCTGTTTTTGTTCTGTCTCCTTTGTTGACTTTGATTTCAAAATTAAAAATTAGCGGTTTTATCATGTATAACCTGTTTGTTTTTTAATTTTATTTGAAGGTAATTGCTTGGGTTGAAAAATATATTATGCTACTCATGAAATTCATTATTTTTTATTATTTTTTATCATGGCAATAATTTTATAATGTGTTTTATGGTTCCGAGATCTGAAATATTTAAATTATGTGACATGTTTTTCTATCATAAAATATTTTGCATTTTTGTTTCTTCTCTTTTTCTCAATAAAATTGTGGATTAATGGAATCAGAACTTGTTTGAACACTCATCATTAGATCAAGATCAAGAACAAGAACTTACACTTGGTTACATGCTTCTTCTTCTTCTCTAAGTAGTGTGTGATCACTGATCACACTTGCCTCCTCGCTTTCCCATTTCAAATTTAGAAAAAATGACTATTTAACAAACTTGTGTTTAAAAAATCTGCAATCGAATGGCACCACTAGGTCGTTTACGGTTCCTCGTATACGTTTTGTCATGTTTCAGAAGGATTTATTTTGAAAGTCATGTTGACCGCATAAATATCATCAAGTCAACAAACCTCTGTTTGAAAAATTTGCATTAGGATTGCCCCTTTTCAATTAGTGAACTTGCTTATCTAAAGTTACCCAGAAACTTCCTGCTTTTCGCTTATAAATTGGATTGCTGTTTTCTACTCTACACAAGTCACATCATCACTTTTTCCCTTAGTTTGCATGCAGAAAAGGTTCGATCGATCTGCCCACTTAAGCTTTGCGCAGGTAAGATGACCTTCTTCCTCAATCCTTGTGTGTACTTGATTATTAACACTGCATATATAGTCATTATTCATTGACGTTAACAATGATGCTTTCAAAGAAGTCATCCTTTTTTTTTCTTGCTCAACAATTTCCTGTTCTTTTTCAAGAAGAAAAAAGAAAAAGAATGGAAGAAAGAAACCTTTGCCTTCCTGTGATTAACTTCTAAAATTAAAGTCCTGTTGATCTTACTTCTGATAATTTAATGACAGATTGCTTCTGCTTCTTTCCGGAAAACAGGCTTTTGAACCAAATAATTATTGTTTAATAATAATATCCTTCAAATTCACACCATTTATTGTGTTCAATTATTATATAACACAATAATGTTATATTTATTGTTTATCAGGAAAAACCAATGGCATCTTCTTCTTCCTCCTTTTCCTCCCAAAGTCCTCCGACAAGATATGATGTTTTTATCAGCTTTAGAGGTTCAGACATCAGATTTGGTTTTCTTAGCCACTTGACGAAAGAGTTGCGCCAAAATCATATTGATGTGTACGTGGATGAGAGGCTGGAGAGGGGAGCAGAAATATCATTGGCACTTGTGAAAGCAATAGAAGAATCAATTATTTCATTGGTGATATTTTCAAAAGACTATGCTTCTTCAAGTTGGTGCTTGGAGGAGCTCGTCAAAATCATGGAATGCAAGGAAACTAATAACCATATTGTAATACCAGTATTTTACAATGTAGATCCATCAGATGTTAGACATCAAAAAGGCTCTTATGCAGATGCATTTGCCAAACATGAACAGAAGTTCATGGATGATATGGACATGCTACAGATTTGGAGATCTACTTTAAATAAAACTGCTAATTTATCTGGGTATCACTATTCATCATATTTTCAGTAAGTTCCCTTGGTCAATATATATATATATATATATATCTGTGTGTGTGAAGATTCTTAGTTTTTCCAAAAAGTAATGAAGCTATCAAATTATATCTGCACATTCATTATTAATTGCTATGGCATGCAAGCTAATTAGTTATTCATTTTCTCTTTTTATTTGTTAGGAATGAATCTGAACTCATTGATGGAATAGTGGACAATATCTTGAAAAACTTGGCAGACAAGTACACAAGGAAGTCTAGAGGCTCTAAACTCCTCGTTGGGATTTATCAGAATTTTGCCAAGGTTGGATCATTAATGAGAATTGAGCCACAACAAGTTCGATTCCTTGGAATTTGGGGCACAGGAGGAATAGGTAAAACAACTCTTGCTCAAGAAATATTTGACCATTTTTCTTCTCAATTTGAAAGCTCTTGCTTCTTAGAAAATGTGAGAGCAAAATCAAAAAAGATTGATGGGCTCAGACGTTTGCGTCAAGAACTTCTTTTTGAGCTATTAAACCAAAGAAGTCTAAATGTAAATGCTGCAATTGGAAGGCTGCAGAGGAAGAAAGTATTAATTGTACTTGATGATGTGGACAACCCAATGCATCTGAAAGATCTAGCTGCGATAGAAGAAACATGCTTGGGATGGGGTAGTAGGGTTATTATAACAAGTAGAGACAAGCATGTTCTTAGGAGTTTGGGGATCGATGACGATTTTATACATGAAATGAAGGAGCTGAACTTTGAAGAATCGCTCAAACTTTTCAGCTTGAATGCCTTCAAACAAAATCATCCACAAATAGGCTATGAAGAGTTGTCGAAAAGGACAGTTTCGTATGCTAAAGGCATTCCTTTAGCTTTAAAAGTTATGGGTCTCCATTTTTCTTGCAGAAGCAACACATATTGGGAAAGTGAGATTAGGAAACTCAGAAAGTATCCAAAACAAGGCATTCAAAAAATATTGAAGGTAAGTTACTGCGGATTAGATTATGTTGACAAGCAAATATTTTTAGACATTGCGTTCTTTTTTGTGGGAGAACTGAAAGATAAGGTTGTAGGCGTGTTAGAGGCTTGTGATTTTGAAGCAATCAGTGGAATTGAAAATCTTGTCAACAAAGCCCTTGTGAAAATTTCAGATGAAGGAATCATAGAAATGCATGATTTGATCCAAGAGATGGGTGAGCAAATAGTTTTTGAGGAATCTCCCAAACATCCTGAAAAGCGAAGTCGATTAAATGACTCCAAAGAGATTTTTGATGTATTAAAAAATAATATGGTAAGAGAAAGATAATAACTTTTCTTTTCATGCTTTCAACCACCAGATTTTTAGTAGCTTTAATGGCATTTGAATTTGATTTTCATGTCAGGGAACCAAGAAAATTCAAGGTATTACAGTGGATGTGGCTCAAATTAAAGAGGTGCGATTGAGGGTTGATACCTTCAAAAAAATGACAAAGTTAAGGATTATCAAATTCTATTCTAGTTATGGATGTCACATGGCATCTCATATAAAGCTTCCTCGTGATCTCGAGTCTTTTCCTAACAATTTAAGGTACTTTCATTGGGATGTATATCCTTTGGAGTCTCTTCCATTAGGCTTTTGCCCGGAGAACCTTGTTGAACTACACATGGAATGCAACAACATGAAAAAGCTTTGGGATGGAGTACAGGTAATTTATGGATATGTGTAAGTACATTTTATTTATCTTCAATCTAATTAAATTTCCGATGCCTTTAATGTAATGTTTATCATTTCATTCTTGTAGGATCTTCCAAATTTGGAGATAATAAATCTTGGCAAATCTCAACAATTGGTAGAGTTGCCTGATTTTTCTATGACACGCAAGCTTAAAACAGTATATCTGGATTTTTGTGAAAATCTGTGTAGTATTCATCCATCAATCTTGTCTAACACACTTGTTAATTTGGATGTATCCTATTGCTCAAGATTAGAGAGTCTGGAAAGTGAGTCACATTTAAAATCTATCTCTGACCTTAGAGTTGATGGCTGTAGTAGCCTCAAGAAATTTTGCTTGTCATTTGGAAAGTTGGAACGGTTAGATCTATGGAGTAGTAAAGAAATTGAAATATTGCACTTTCCAATAATTGGGCAGTTTACAGAGCTTAGAGAGCTTTCTCTCACTGGTTCAAGACTGAGCAGCCTACCACTGAACGAGTTCCTTTGCTTCACAGATCTTGAGAGGTTCCGTCTTGACTATTTCCACCAAGTGATCCAAAAAACGGAGCTAGAGATCCTATTTGCCGCATGGTATTGTTTAAGATCTTTATACTTAGACAACTGTATCCAACTGTCAGAAATCCCCGACAATATCAGTAACTTGACAGAATTAGAAATATTGTCATTGAGGGGATCTAGTGTGGAGATACTGCCTTGCTTGCAGAATCTTTCAAACCTACAAAAGATTATCATGCCTCATTGTCGGATGCTTAGGTCTATACTTGGACTCCCTCCCACCCTTGACATTTTATCAGTTCCAGAGTGTACATCACTGAAGACTATATCCTTCTCGTCAGAATTTCCACAGCAAATATTGGACAATGTATGTAAGATAGAGTTAAAAAATTGTGCAAAGTTGGATGAGCCTTCACTTGTGTTTGCTGAGAAAATGATTCAGCGCTCATTTGTCTTGGCTGCTAAAAGATTTGATTATCGTTACACTGCTTGTTACTCAGGAAGCAGAGTTCCAAGTTGGATGGCACATAAACGGACATCAAGTACTGTTGAATTCACATGTAATGATGAACAATCACTCATGTCCATGGTGTTTGGCTGTGTTCTTCCTTCTACCCCAGGGACCCCGACCGTCTTCTGTAATTACTCTGATGCTAACAACCTCAGGTTCGAGTCTCATTATGTTGCTCCTTATATCGATACGGTAGCCTACAATTCGGATCATGTTTTTATATGGCATCATATATTTAAACAAAGCGATCGTGCCCGAGCAAGTTGTCATGGGAGGATTATTGCATGTAAATTCTCTGCTACATGTTGGGATGATGATATGGAGCTTATTGATTCTGATATCTCCATCAAAGCATGTGGAGTGTGGCCTGTATATGCATCAGAGATCAAGTTCGTATTGGATAGGAAAAGAAAGAGGGTTTCTCATGTTGATCACATGACGAGGAAACAAAAGCACCCTAAACTCAGACTTTCGCAAAATCATTTACCATGAATGCCTGAGATGAAGATGACTCAGCAGTTATTATAGTCCTTGTCCTTCACGGTTATTCAAATCGAAGGTAAATGCTGCACTTTGTTTTCCCTCGATATTTCATTTCTTCGCTTTAGAATCCCCTTATTCAATGTATTTTTAATCAAAGAAAATCGTGAATGTGTGTGTGAGCAAGGACATTGTTTAAAGCTTGTTAATTGCATCATATGGTTCTTCCTGATTCTTTTTGCACTTCTAGCTTCTTCTCACTACCAACTGCAAGTGTTTTGAAGCTTATCTCATGGTTTATTTTATTGCAGAATAGTGGGAGGGCCTTCTGAGTGCAAGCAGCAGTAGGGTCTGCGTTTGCACGTTGCAGACATAGATTGCTTTAGTGTCAATGAACTAAATACTGTGGAAAGTTCTAGTCTACTAATGTCAAAAACTTAAAGTGGAAAATTTTACCGTGTGGTCTTTATTGTAGTTGAATTTTTGGGCACATGATGATGATGATGAGGTTTTCTGGAAATTTTTACTTTCTGGTCTTTCAAGTTACAAGCATTAAGGTGTGCTTAATTTGTCATTATTTGTCCTCCTGTATTATTTTTACATTCCTCTGCTTATTCTACAAAAGTTCAAATTCTGTCAACTTGCTCTGCTTGCTTCATGCTCCAAGCTTCCCTTGAGATGGGTGGGTCCACATCCACAAAAGGTGCAATAGGAGGTGAGATTATTATTTTTATTTAAGGAAGACCTGCAAAAGTATATTGCATTTTCATGTCAAACTTCCAGAAGTTAGGTGGTGATGAGATTAAAAGGTTGAACAGAAAGGGTATAATGGGGAAATTATGGTGCTCATGTGCAGTGATGTGTTGACAGCGTTTTCAACCAGCGAGAATCAACTCTGATGACACCCTCAGCCCTCTCCCTCTCTGCGTGCGAAGATGAAGAAGAATGAGCAAGGCAGGTGCCGGGGGTTTATTAAATGGTGGGAGATGAAATAACAATTTTGCCCTCGCACGCTTTTCCTCTTTACACTGTGGTCATTCTCTATATTTTTTTCACACTCTGGTCCTTTTCAATTTCAGGATAATACACCACTGAAGGCCATACTTTTAGCCGCTACTACTAAAAGTCACAGCTTAACGCATGGCTTTCAATGGAGACTTTTTCCATTATCGTTGAAGGGCATACTTTTAGCGGCAACTTCTTGCTGTTATCGTAGAAGGTAAAACTTTCAGTAGTGGCTTTTTTTCGTCACAGCTGCCATTGAAGGCAAGACTTTCAAATTCAACTTTTTTTGTCACCGTTAAAAATCATACTTTCAACGGTGACTTCTTGCGGTCTTTGCTGAAGCAAAACATTCGAGGAAACTTTTTCTATTGCCAGTGAACACCATACTTTCAAGCAACTATTTCAGTCGCCATTGAAGGTAAAAGACCTTTGGTTGTTAATACACTAAAAGGAAAACCTCCAATAGCAATTTTCTTATTAACAAAGAATGTAATTTTTTCTTTAAATTTAATATTTAACATCTCATAATTTTAATTATGTTATTGATGAAAATGAAATAAATAAGGTTATATTTTTTATTTCTTATATTTTATGCTTAAAAATTGTTTTAATGTGATATTCGTATATATGTACCTTCCCAACATAGTTTCTTTTTTCTTCCTGTTCAAAATTGAAGAAGACAAATTTGGTGATGATAATCTAACCATCCATATTTAATGTTTAAGTGTTTCGGATCACCTTACAAAATTATACCCTAACCATGTACTTGAGCAAGATCGTTCAAATGGGATTGAGTAAATGATAACAGTTTTCCATGAGGTTTTTGGGTAAAATTGAGGACTCAAATGTCTAATCAAGATCATCCAAAACAAAAGGGCCAATACGTTTGGAGCCGTCATAAAAAAGTTTTAACCTAATTAAGTATGAAATCACCATATGATCATTAATTTGAGAAAATATTATTTCGGATGTATTATTATAGTTTCAAAGAAACTTTTTAAGTGACTTTAACCAAAACACACACACACACACACATATATATAAGAATTTAGGGAAAAATCAAACCAAGGTCCAAACGAAGAAAAATAATATATGAACGTCACATAGATTTATCATTGACTAGGTGTGTGACTTTTTACATGTTATTTTTTTCTTGAATGGACGTTGCATGATCACTAAAAAAAGGCATCATCAGTAATAATTATTTTATGCATTTGTAACCGTTTTAATCGTTACAGGTACATATAGTAGTGATTTATTAAACCGCTGCAAAAACGACATGCACATAGTAAAACCCGTTACTAAATTCGCAGCATTTGTGATCAGCCGCTGCAAATAAAGCAGAATGAGGAGATGACAAGCAAACACTTGTAGCAAGTATGGAATCGCTACTAAATTAAGAGAATTCAGATTTTGTGGCTTCATGTTTGACCGCTACTAAAATATGAAAATTGGAAAAAAATTAGTAAATAGTAGCCATTTTGAAATAGCTACTACATTTATAAGATAAAAATTTTAATTCCCGCTAGATTTTAGTGGCATGGGGTAATTTTCCCGTCAACAATTAATAGTGGTTAAGGGACCACTGCCACTTTCGTTGAAAATTCCAAAAACCCTCCACTTTTGGGAAAAATATCTAAAAGACAACTTTTAAGGCCATTTTAAAATCACTACTAATTTTTTTTGAAATTTAAAAAATATACACTTAAATTCCAGGAAGTTATTTAGTATTATAAAATTATTTTAATTATAAAATACCAGTTATTATTAATAATTTGTTAATCAATTGTAAATATTATTAATTACATAATATATATATATAACATGCAATGAAATGGAAAAACATGAAAAAACAAAAAATAAAAGTTTATTCAGAAATTATTATTAACTTAAATAACAAAAATTATCAAATAAATGTTACAAAGATAAATTAGTATCATTAAATAAAAGAGACGAAAATAAATTGTGAAAATGAAAAATATAATCACTTTAAGTTGAGACTTGACGTTAAAATACAATCACTGTTGCATATTAAAAACGTTGAAGAGAAGAGAAAGAGTGAAAGAATCAAAGAAGAGAGAATGGAGAAATAATGGAAAACGAAATGGTGGAAGAGGTATTTATAAGATGTTTGATTGGAATTAGCATCATTTTATGAGATTGTATTTTGCAATGGGTTATTTAGCAACAATTGTTTTAGCAGTGTTTTATATGACGACTTTTGCAACGATTGATTTGAATTTGTAGCATTTTGTAACCACTACAAAAATGTGTGTTTTGTAAAAAAAACGTACATATTGGAACAAATTAAATTACATATATTACATACCTGATTTATTTATTCATCACATCAACCCTAACACGCGGTCAATCATCATTTCCTTTAGGAAAAAAGTTTTCAAAATCAGTAGGATAAAATAGGTTTGCCTCATGTGTGATGTGTTCATCGCTATTACCCATATCATAAAGATTTCTGAGCTTAACCGTACATATTGGAACAAATTCTAGTAGTGGTATTAGCGGATAAACTTTTTTAGCTTTCTGAACTAATCTGGCAAGAAGGATGTGTCCTTACTGGTCATGGTACTTATATTTGAAAATAAATACGACTCAACTGGATATCTCAATTAATTTCACATGACTTTCTTTCTGCAGATATAAATCATCTCCTGAGGAAGTAGCTGCATCTTGTGATGTCACATTTGCCATGCTTGCTGATCCTCAGAGTGCTGTGCGTATTTTTCAGCTTTGCTTACTTGGATCCAATTGTATGTCAGCTTTCAACTGTTATCCTTACCCCATTCAAGGTCGACGTTGCTTGTAGAGAACATGGGGCTGCAAATGGACTGAGTCCAGGAAAAGGGTGCAATGTGCAAATTCAAACTTTTTTCAGCATTTTTCTACGGTGTGACACATAATGTCAATTCAAATGGTTATTAACCCTTTTGCATATCAAACAGAGCAGTTCTTTCTTCCCCATCTCCTCATGCCTTATAGCCTCGCTTACTTCAACTCCAATCTGATTTTAGTGTACTCATCAATGTCAGGAGTCAAACGTTACTGTTTTTGTAGATTGCATACCAACATATATGCAATTCATATGCTTAGTTGCTTGTTTATTTATCAAATGAATTGTTGAAGATGCAATAGGTGCCAACTAATTGTGTTTGCTGCATTTTCCTTCCATAGTCTGACGAGCTTCTGTTCAGATATGTAGATGTTTCAACAGTCGATGGGACAACGTCTAAATTCATTAGCAGGCATGTCAAGTCTACTGGAGCATTATTTTTGGAGGTGCATTGCGTTATGGTTTAACTTTAAATTCTCCATGATACTTCATTGGTGCGATTAGGATATGCATCATTTCCTACTTTGGTTATGCAATTGACGTTATTCCTACTAAGTAAATTTCCGGTGCCCGCAGGCTCCAGTTTCAGGTTCCAAGAAGCCTGCAGAAGATGGACAATTGATATTTCTAACAGCAGGTAAAGTTCGGTATTGTTAATCATTAGTTCGACACTTCTTCATGGGAGGAAATTTTCAATTTCACCAGAATGAAAGTTAACTGGCTTGTGCAAGATAAAATCGAATCAATAACTGACAACTGCAGGTGCTTGAAATTTCCTTTAACGATTTATAATGTCATCCACTGGCTGAAATTTCTATTCATATCACCACCCTTATTTGTATGATTAAGAGAAAACCTAACAGCCTGACAGCATTCAGATAATGTTTTGTTAACTAGCAAATTGGACATAAGCAGCTCCAAAATTTACATACATACATACATACATACATACATACATACATACATACATACATACATACATACATACATACATACATACATACATACATACATACATACATATGATGTTTCAGGTGATAAAGATCTTTATGAAAGAGCTTCTTCTTTCTTGGACATAATGGGGAAAGTATGTAATCCTTTTTTCCCTTTATTCCTTCCTTCAAGCTGAGTGAAATGGTTAATTGATTCATATCTAATTATGTTTTATGCCTCTACGCAGTCAAGAGTTTACCTAGGAGATGTTGGAATTGGAGCTGCAATGAAACTTCTTGTCAATATGATTATGGGTAGGTCTTGTACAGTTGGTTGCTCACTATTTGATGTGATTTATAAGTACATAAATGGCTGGGGCAATGATGTCTGTATCTATACTATTCCATTGATCACAGCATGATGACATCCTTTTCTGAAGGATTACTTCTCAAAGAGAAAGTTGGGCTGGATCCTAACGTACTAGTGGAGGTATTTCCTACTCCATGAAACTTCACAATTGCAGTCTCTAGAAAGTTTTCATGAATTCCACGTTGATTGTATTTATCGTTGATAAAAAATTGATGATATTGCAGGTTGTTTCACAGGGTGTCATTGGTTCACCAATGTACTCAGTCAAGGGCCCATCAATGATTCAGTCACTGTATCCAACTGCATTCTCCCTAAAACATCAGCAGAAGGTATCAACTAGCTATAATTTTGAAATTAGACCAGACTAATCAATTTAACTGATAAAAACCAGTAAGTTTATATATAAAATGGGTCTTCAAGCCTAACCGACCTGCTAGAATGGCCATTGATCCTCTACATTAGGGAAGGAATAATGCCTGCACTGCTTCAATTGATGTTCTTGATAATAGTTGTGTTGAGAACTGGTGTTATTCTCTAACACTTATATTAATAGTGGCAGGATATGAGGCTTGCTCTAGGGTTAGCAGAATCAGTTTCACAATCTACTCCAATTGCTGCAGCTGCTAATGAATTATATGAAGTTGCAAAATCCCATGACCTTGGGGATCAGGACTTCTCTCCAACATTGAAGCCTCTCTGTTTCCCACTCCTTTCTTTTACAAAAAGACAGCTGAATTCATATTTGAGCATTGAAATCTCCTTGTCGCTTTTTCCTAGGTCGAACTTTCCACTTATTACAGCATATCTACACTGAAACTTATATTTCATTGTAGAGTTCATGAGCATGAATGATGAATCCCCTCCATTATTATTCTTCTCTGATCTTAACCTTCTCCTATACTATAAAATATAATGAATTCACCATTTTTTATGGGAGGGATTTGATTATAAATTAGGGTAACTTGAATAGTATGTAAACCAATAAGAAGTGAAAACTTTTTACGGACTAAATTGAAATATCATCTAAAGGCCTAATCCTAAACTATATTAACTAAATTATTAATTTTTCATATGTTTATATATGTAACGTAATATTCATACAAAATATCAATAGAATACCCCTTGGCCTTACTTAATTGATTAATTACTAGCCATCATCTTGTAGCCCAACTGGCATCATTTAAGCATGAGGTGTAATGTGAGTTATAATAAAAAAAAAGTTGATTAATTAATGGGTTTTTTGGAGTAATTTCCTCTTCCATTCAAAAAAGGATCAAAAGCAAACAAAATAAAATTAAAAGTCTAAAAGGACTTTTACCAAAAATATATTTTTCCCAACTGAAAAGATGATTCATGTTGATATCAGTATAAAAATATAAAATATATAATGAAGTCATATTTATTTTTAATTCTTAGTTTTTTTTGCCAATTATTTTTAATTCTTATTTGTCCTTTACCATATGACTCATTTAATTGCACACAAACTTACCATAATGGTATATTTTAATTTTAATTAAAAATGTTTACCAAATTCCAATACCAAGATGCAATTAGGTCTTTTAATTTCTGCCAGAACTAGGCTAATTAAACGTGTTTTATTCCTAAAACAAGAAAAAAATAAGGTGGCCCCATCACCGTTACTTTAGTACAACTGACACAACACTTCCTCGCTAAACCATTGGTCCGTGTCACCACGCGCTTCATTCGCACGTGCAGTAGATTAAACACAGCCTCCACCCCGCCGCACAAGTTACATCCTCCTTGTGCCGTCGCCTTCTTCTCTCGCTTTCGCTTAATATTTTCTCCCTTGAATTAATTTTCCCTCCTCTCTTACTTTTCTCCCTCGCTTTTTTTTTCAATTGCTTCTCTTTCTGATTCCTCTCGCCTTTCAAATAATCTCATTAACAATGAGTAACGATGCTTCCAAAAACGATACTGCAGGCGTGCCCGAAGCTGATGCCGACCTCCCCGCTGCCGCAGCCGGTAAATTCAATCGGAACCCTTAATTTTTTTTGTTGTGCTGTCGTGTTTACCCCCACTGGTAACTGTCGTGTTCGTAATTTGCTCTTATATGAATATTTTGTACGATATTATTATGAATTCTTCATCTTCCGACTGCAGGCAGCTAATTTCTTCTTCGTTCGTTTATTACCTTCCGTATATAGTTTTTGTTCTATTGAAAACTGAGAATAAATCATTATTATTATTACTACTGCTGCTAGTGATTGAAAAATATGCCGTAAATTAAAAAGATTTTTTTTCGTCTGTAGCTCTTAGTCCCGAGGATCGTGCTGATCTCGTTAATGCGCTCAAGGTAATTTTACATTGATATCCTTGTCCTGAAAAAAGGGTGAACTTTTACTTTCTGGATGTGCGGTGGTGATGCTGTTGGCAAATTTTATGTGGAATGCTTTATTTGGTACTTTTTCCCTGTCCTTATTATTGGGAAGCGAGAAAGGTGGAGTCTATGGTTTATGGAATGAAGATAGATATCTACGCAAGCTAACTGCTAATAATCACGATGTACTAAACAAGATGTACTAATCACGAGTTTTTATAGCGCGTCTTGAACTAATTTGTGCTATATCTACTGCTTTTGCAGGATAAACTTCAGCTCTTGGCTGGGCAGCATGTGGATATCCTTGACACACTGTCTCCTAAAGTCAGGGAACGTGTGGAGGTTCTCAGAGGTCTGCAGGTATGATTTTTATTGAGGAAAAAACATTGGTTCCCTGGAGTGAAGTGGAGAAATAGGAAGAAGGTAATGTGTCCAACCTATACAGAGTCTGTGTGTAGAGGTGGTATCCACTATTCTTACTATCTCTCTCTATTTACCAAGATGAAATACTTCAGAGGAACTCAAATCTCAATTCTGCCAACTCTGCCTTTTTTTGTAGTGTGCGTTGTATTTAATAGCTTTTACATGTTTTTGGTTGCAACTTATTGTTAAACCTTGTTTAAAAGTCTTATAATTGCTGTGGTATTTATAGTTTCAACTGTATGTATATATGACTATGAGGTTTTCATTCTTTCATGAAGGAAGTGCTTTCTGTTTTTAGTGTCTAATTAAAATTAAAATGGTGATAACAGAATCCAGTGTTTGCGACTCTAAAACATGTTGATGTAGTACGATTGATCTCAATTTCATGTTGCAATACTTTATAAACTAAATGCATTAAGCCTCAGTAATATTTGATATGTCCTGCTTTTAAATTCTTTCAGTCTCTTGTCTTGTATCTATCATTGTGAGTTTATTGCCTCTGTAGCAATTGCATTGTATTAGGATGTAGCATCTTTTTTTTGTTATAATGGGGTCTATTTTTGTTATGTTCCTGAATAGAGTCTATTTCCTCTAGCTTCTTTCAAAGAATTGCTATTTTTTCATTAGTTAGGTACTCAAATCAAAGTTTCTTTTCTTTTTGCTTTTTTTTTTTGTTTGGCCTATAGAGCCAACATGATGAGCTGGAAGCAAAGTTTTTGGAGGAGAGATCTACATTGGAAGCTAAATACCAGAAGCTTTATGAACCACTTTACACAAAGGTATGTACATTATTAATTGTTAGTGAGCCTCGGGTCTTGTTTATTGGTTAGATGGCTTTCTGGCTTTTGAGATTTTTTGCTTGAATAGATTTTGGAATTTCATGGGCTATGTTCTGCAATCAATTTATTGGCAGAATTACATATGCCTTTTTTTTTAAGTTTTAGAAAATAATTTTTGTTCTCTTTTAATTTTTTTGACTGTTGCTATAGAGGTATGAAATTGTCAATGGCGTAGTTGAGGTTGAGGGAATCACAGATGAAGCAGGGACAGACAAAGAGAAAGTTACGGAAGGTAACCCTTATGCTCTTGTTCACTCACACAATCACTGGCTGGTGTTTAATACTATTCTGGATTTTCCGTGTATTCAGAGAGAGGAGTTCCCAGCTTCTGGCTAACTGCAATGAAGACCAATGAGACGCTGACCGATGAGGTAAGTTGAATGTATTGTTTTTTTTTGTATGGTTTTCATCAACTGAAGCATCATAGATTATGATTGATTTCTTTTATGGAGTAGATCACTGAACGTGATGAAGGAGCTCTCAAGTATCTTAAGGATATCAAGTGGAGTAAACTCGACAATCCCAAGGGTTTCAAGCTGGAGTTCTTTTTTTCTACAAATCCGTATTTTAAGAATTCTGTTCTGACGAAAACATATCACATGATCGATGATGATGATCCTATTTTAGAAAAAGCAATAGGGTAACTAATATCACTTAATATTC
>JANTPZ010091522.1:0-17433 GCA_025593235.1 Vachellia pachyceras
TTGAAGAGGAAGCTTGCGTCTAAAGCTGATAAGGAAGATATGAAGAGGGAAATTCAGATTATGCAGCATTTATCAGGGCAACCCAACATTGTCGAGTTCAAGGGTGCTTATGAAGATAGATATTCTGTGCACCTTATAATGGAGCTTTGTGCTGGTGGGGAGCTATTTGATCGAATCATAGCTCAAGGTCATTATTCAGAGAGAGCTGCTGCATCAATTTGCAGAGCTATTGTTAATGTTGTGCACATTTGCCACTTCATGGGGGTGATGCATCGTGATCTTAAGCCTGAAAATTTCCTGCTTTCTAGCAAAGATGAGGGAGCAACGCTTAAGGCTACTGATTTTGGACTGTCCGTATTCATTGAAGAAGGTGAAATCTTAACCTCTCAGCTTCAATCGCATACTTGCAGTTTAATCACATTTATGCCGAAGTGGTTAATCCCTGTGTAAATTTCACTCATGTTCTTATTTCTTTGATGAATGGTTAGACATTTGGTGATGAAAATTAGAGGGATGCAAGAAAGTTGGTTCCTTTTATCTTCAGTTTATTTCCTGGTTATTATATTTAGTGAGCAAATGATCATGCAACCAACTAAAGTATTCTACTATTCTAATCGATAACTTCACTTCCTCGTGACTCTTTTTCCTTATAATTAACAGATGTATCAAATGCATTGTTTCTGATTCCTTGCTGTAGTTGGTGATGACATGAATTTCAACAAGACTGAAACCTGTCATCTGTTTTCATTCCCGCTTCTCTTTGATTTAATTGTTTTCTGAAATTTATTTCAGGTAAGGTTTACCGCCATATGGTAGGCAGTGCTTATTATGTTGCTCCTGAGGTACTGCGTCGTAGTTATGGAAAAGAAATAGACATCTGGAGTGCAGGCATCATATTGTATATTCTCCTTAGTGGTGTACCTCCTTTTTGGGCTGGTGAGACCTTGTAGTTTTTTTATGTCAAACTTTTTAATGCTTGCAAATTGTTTCGCCTTTTCTTATTCAATTTACAATGGGATAAAAGAAGTTTTGATTTTGATTGCAGAAAATGAAAAGGGAATATTCGATGCTGTATTGGAAGGAAAAATTGACTTTGAAAGTCAACCATGGCCCTCAATATCAGATAGTGCTAAAGATTTAGTCAGGAAGATGTTGACACAGGACCCAAAGAAGCGAATTACTTCTGCGGAAGTCCTTGGTATGGTTAGATGACAGCCCTCTATTCTGGTCAATCAACTTCGGTCACTGTCCTGCTCTTCTCTGATCAAAATTTCTTAAAGCTATGTTTTCGTTTGCTTTTTTTTTTTTACGCTTTAGATTTTTTCTGGTTTGCTAAAAATATTGAAAGGATCTTTGTCTGCCACCGCCGTTGAAGTTGTGTGCTATATAGTCAAAGGCAATGCACTGCTTGTATGAATGAAATATGAGAGTACTGGTTTATGAGCTGAACAAATAGGACAAAAATAATCTCGTCAGCTGAAATACTATGAGCATAGAATGGATTGCTGTCATTGAAGTAGTAGTCATCGTGTAGCAAATTATTGTTTATACCTAGTTTTTCTGACTTTTTCTACCACATCTCTGTAACCTGACTATTATTGATGTTTTTGTTTCGTAAGAACACCCATGGATCAGAGAAGGTGGAGAGGCATCTGATAAGCCAATTGACAGTGCAGTTCTGTCAAGAATGAAGCAATTCAGGGCTATGAATAAGCTCAAAAAGCTCGCACTGAAGGTTTGGTATCAGATTCTTATCAGAAGCAACTCTATTCGCTACTTGTTTATGGGTCCAAGAAATTGTCAACCGTGCATATATACACCTGGAAGACATTTAGAATGTTCTGATGTGTTAAAGCTTTCTAGACACTAATTTCATTCTGGCAACATTTCCTTAGCGCTGTTACCGAAAGCTTGGATAGAGGCAGCCACTTTCATCTTATGAGTTACATATCAACTTAATATTTATTTCAATACTTCTCCATAATCAATTTGGTGGACATTTTTTCAGGTGATTGCTGAAAATCTTTCTGAAGAAGAGATTAAAGGTCTCAAAGCAATGTTCACCAATATGGATACTGACAATAGTGGCTCTATCACCTATGAAGAACTGAAGACAGGTTTGGCCAGGATTGGATCACAACTGTCCGAGGCTGAAGTGAAGCAACTTATGGAAGCTGTAAGTAGTAACACAACACCCGAGCTCAATCGGTTGATCATATGAGCGATTCTTGTCTAAGACTAAACTTCACGTTGTAGCAAAAATGAAAAAATAGAGTTAACATTCTTGATTTTGTGTATGATATGGTTCAGGCTGATGTTGATGGGAATGGAACGATTGACTATATCGAATTCATCTCGGCTACAATGCATAGGCATAGACTTGAGCGAGATGAGCACTTGTACAAAGCATTTCAGTATTTTGATAAGGATAACAGTGGGTGAGTACAAGATTGGTGCTTTTGGTTGATTGGTGTTGTTAGTCTCATCATACACATCTTCTAGTTTTCAGCTGTTCTATACTCTGCCATTTTTCAGTAATTGATTTCTTCCAACATTTCTACATAAAATTGGAAAGCTTTGACCTTATTCCTAGTCTTAGAGTCCACTCGTCGGTTCTTTCTCTTTATAACTAACTTGACTATCACATTGTTTCCATGGACTGATTTTTGATGCAATGCATCAATCTCTCTCTTTGTTACACCATGGATACTGAACCAAACTAATGATAGATATGTTAAATTGGATTTCAATAAGTTGTACCGTTTCAGATTTACTAATGTGAAGGGCTAGCTTAATAGGTATAAAATAGGCGGATTTAAAGACTAGCAGCAAATGATGCAATCTCAAAAACTGCTTCTCTGAATTTATGAACAGGTATATTACTAGAGATGAATTGGAGACTGCGATGACACAGCATGGAATGGGTGATGAAGTGACGATTAAGGAAATAATATCCGAGGTGGACGCAGATAATGTAAGTTGTTTCTAACTTGATCACAAGAACTCTCTTTTTACATACAATTGTCGTGCCATCACCAATTGTTTCTGCACTAACAGGATGGGAGAATAAACTATGAGGAATTCTGCACAATGATGAGGAGTGGAATGCAACACCAAGGACAACTTTTTTAAAATTCACTCAATAGAGGCACAACAATGGAAACCGACATATTAGAGATTGAATGTGCTTGAGAGTAATATTTTCTTCTCTGGGAGTGTGTATCACACAGCGGCATCACTTGTGGATGATTTCTTCGAAATCCAGATCTCCACAACTAGATTGGCTTTGTGCTTGCAGTTGCAGGGCTTAAATGGTGTTGGAGAAGGATCATTTTGTGAGCTTTCACAATTTTCCAAGTGTCATCTTCCTTAACCTAAAATTAATTTTTCTTTTAAGATGCGGCCGAGTAATTACTGAGAGGGAGCTTATTTCCTAGACTTTTATGGAACTTAATTAAAGTTCTAAGTTGGCTGACTGTTTATTATAACATGTGTAGCTACCTAATCATCGGACTAGCTGTGGACTGTGTTCTGCATAAAAATTTGTCAAGTTTCATTTTCAGAGACCTTAAGAGTGACAAAAGTCAAGTCTTTGCAGAGGACTCCTACTCAGTTTT
Source organism: Vachellia pachyceras (assembly GCA_025593235.1). NCBI lineage: Eukaryota > Viridiplantae > Streptophyta > Magnoliopsida > Fabales > Fabaceae > Vachellia > Vachellia pachyceras. The sequence continues at coordinate 3,618 of JANTPZ010091522.1, forward strand.
TTTTTCGCCTCCTGGTTTTCCTCTTCCTTGCTTTAAAATGCTTTCTTCCTTTATGGAAGTTATTCCTTCTCCATGGAAGATTCTTCAATTGTAGCTACTTTTTAAAAAAATCTTAAATAAGTCTGTGTAACACTAACACCCCCTTTAATCCTAAGAGGTAGAATTTAGTTGTGGGATTAACTTTAGCCCTAATTCTAAAATTCCAATATACATTTATTTCTGAGATTTATTTCTTTTTTCCTTAAATTATTCCTATTGATTAGATATATTAAAAATAGGGGCAGTTTCCAATGTAACCAATTGCCCATGCCCATGTAAACAGGGTAAGGACAAGTTTAAAGATTTTATGTCAATATGCATGTCTTAATGAAAGGAGCTATGACCATTAACAAATACGAGGTCTTAGGTTTGAGGTTGTAAGATTACAGATGTGCTTATCAAAGTTGCTATGAATGAGGTTTGATAAAGCTATAATTTAATTCAGTCATGTAACTATATAAAAAATTATTCAAACTATGAAAATAATGTAACTTGTGGACTAATAAAATAATTATTGGTCTGAAAAATTAAGGAAGTCAGATTAAAAGTCTCATGGCCACAAAACCAGTAATAGAAGTTATTTTTATTTTATTACTTGAAGAAGTACTCGTATATTATCAAATGAAGAAGGGTTGCTGGTTCATTTGTTTATGGTGTAGCTGTATAGGAGTGCTAAAGTGCCAAATGAGTGTTATTTCTTGGAGTGAGCATAGGCTTAAAGTAAAAGAGGCATAGCCATTAGATATATAATGAGAGAGGATTGGTTTAAATGTTTAATAATGATGAAGAGGTAAGCAGGGAAGGTATCCGATGTTGTAGCTTCATGTTCTCATTCTATAATTGTTTTTATTGTTTTATCCAAGGTTAATCTTGTTTAAGGCAAGATTAAACGTTAAATGTGAACACTTCTTTAATTGGATTTAAATCTTAATTCGTCATTTTATGATAGGTTAGTTTCTTTAATTAAATTCAATCATTGTTAGTTATTTTGACCCAATAACTCAGTAGCATAAAAGCTCGTTTATAAGTGAGCGACCATAAGTTCAATTCCAACCCATCATCCGTGGGTTCAACTGGCGAAGGGATTGGGCTAGTACTATCATTTTAAAGAAGATGGTTTGATCTAGGGGAGTGCCACTTTGTTGTGGCTCCAATCGCGAGGGGAGGCATCACCACAGCTTAGCGCAGCTGGGTTGACCTACCGTGAGGCCAGAACTAAAGGGCTTGCTTGACATACTCCAATGCTCACAGGGACAGGCCCCAGTGGATCATGAGTTAGGTGTCATGCCCTTAGATCGTGGGTGAGCCCAACCCCTTTCCTAAAAATTATATATATATATATATAAAGTTCAATTCCAAATGTTGTTTAGTGCCTACCTATCTAATATATATATATATATATATTCCCATTTTTTGTTTATTACAAGTGCACGTGTGCACCCCTTTCTTTATCATCATCTTCCCATTTCATTAGTATTTTGGAAATGTCATTCCTTGTGTTTTCCAACCCCCCGCTTCAGCACAGAATTTAAATGTCAGCCTTTTTTTTTTAATCTGGACTGTTTAATCTTTATTGTTATAGGGATAAAAATATTGGTTTAGATTGTTAAGAGAAAATTAAATACACTGTAGTGAAACAACTTTGCCTTGGATGCTCCTACCATGCTGTTACATAGGGCAGCAGCTTCATAACCTGACAGTCCCATTTTTATTTCCACTCACACTCTGACTTGTACTTACCATTAAAGAGTTCACTTTGTCCAAATAATGGCACTCCTATATTGCTTAATGTATTATTCTTAATTTGAGAAACTAATTAATCGTTTAGTTATGCGGCTTTAATTCAATGAGTCTGTCGTTATATTTTATGATTTGATTACAGTTTGATTCTTAAAAACCTGACGATCTGATTGAGTGGAAGGAATTTGATTTTTATTGAATAAGATTGAAAGTTCACACCTTGTCAATGGAAAAAAAATGGATTCCATAATGTTTGAATTTTGTGTAAAAGAATATCAAATGATTTTATTACAAAATAAGTAAGGTGTTAATTATCAACCAATACAAATAGTAGAATTTGACTATGAGTTTAATATGTTTAGATATTGAAGAAAGGAACCCAAATAAAGAGCAAATTGGGGGCGAAAATTAAAATTTGAATATATATATATATATATATGGCATCTCCTACTAGAAAGATGAAAGTTTTTAAATAGAATTTGATTTGTCAAATATTGCACAAGAACAGAGAACTGAAGAAGCAACCTGTTTTGCGAAGGATTCTGCAATTTACCAACTCTACGTGGGCCCACATTACAGTGGAAGGGGGGGGGGGGGGCGAGACGCAAGTGGGTGTGCATGGCTTTGCTTGCTTCTCTGCCTGCCCTTTTTCATTCCTTTCACACACACAAAAAGGTAAAAAACAAAACCCAGAAATTGAATCAACAGAAGTCTCAGCCAAAATTCCAAAACACTTCTCCTTTGCATTGAGATCACTCTTTCATCTTCCTCACTCATAAATGGCATCTCCTCCTCCTCCTTCACTTCTCAGTATCTCGTGAAACCTTTTCTTCTTGATATACTGCACAGTCGATCGCCGTAGCTCCCAATCACAGCTGTTTGACTGATTTGTTAAGTTCACAGTCTATATGTTTTCCCTATGAAATGACTTCTAAGTTCTATGTCATGGGTTTTCTGCCATTTTAGTACGTCCCCAGATTTTCTAAAGTTCCGTTTTTGACAGAAGATTTTGGTCGTAAGAAGCATTTTATTGAGGTTTTGACTTTTGATTACGTAACTTATTGTCTAAAAGACTAAAACCATATATTTTGAGATAGAATCATTGGATTGCGCTTTATTTCAAATGGTGAAGCTTCAATCTCATGCTACCTTAGTGAATGCCTCTGCATTACAGAAAAATGCAGAGCTGATGGAGAGAATATCAATCCTTGAAGCTCAGATACGAGATAGAAACAAGAAGGAAGAAGGAACTACTTTGCTTGCAGATATTGGACAAGTATGATCATACTATGTTTCCTGTTTGAAATATTGCCTAGCTGGTGCTGGTTTGTGTTTATGTACATAGTACTGTGTCTTAGATTATACTACAGAACAATCTTCCTCAATCAATACAAAGTGAAACATGGGTCATAGATTTTTCATAATGGAAAATTAATGTTCATACTTCATAATTATCTTAGTCACAATGCCCAAGTCTAATCACTTTGTATTGATTGAGGCTCTCATGTGACCAAGATTTTATTGAGACCTACAACTTTATCATCATGTTAAGAGGTATTCATAAGGCCAATCATAACCTATACTTTATCATGTTAATAGCTTAAGCTTGTGTGACAGAATGATTTTTTTAACCAGTTCAATTACTAAATGTGAAGGCCTTTCTTTGGTGTCAGAGGAACTGTCAGCATAAAGTGGCAAGCAACTCCAAGAAATCCAAAAGGAGGAAACTGGAAATGGAAACAGAGGAGAAAAGAGGAGATTTCAAAAGTGAAATGACCTCACAGTATAATAGTAATAATGATGATGATGCTGAGAGGAGAAGCTTGGTCAATTGGATGAGCATAGATGACACCCAAAGCCTTCATCTTGAAAAATTGGAAGACAGTGATTCTGTTGGAGATTTTGATGAAACAGATAGTGATGATGATGATGACATGAATAATAATGGCCGCAGAAGTGCAGAAACTGATGTGAGACAAGAGGAACATAAACATCAAAATATGAATGAAGTCAAAACAAGCGAAGGGAAAGAAGTTGAAGAGGTTCGATCTTTAGGATTTATACGTGTATCAAATAGAAATCCTCTGAAGGTAGCTTTCTGCCAAAAAGAAGTTAAGAGCATACTTGAATCTGAGATCCTATTACAGAAAAATGCTCATTCTCATACTATGAGGAAGATAATCGTTTTTGCATCACTTGGCATAAGGCATGGATGTGAAGATATGTATGAGCTAGATTTTAATCATTTTACATTCTGAAGACAGGAGAACCATACATATCTTCATACAACCCTGGGGTAAGATATCTCATTTGCTCAGATTTCAATGTAATTTAACTTCATTTACTACACATTATGTTTACATTGGCTAGATTAATTTTACATGGCTCTAACTATTTTTCTACACAGGAACATGTTTTATATGAGAATCCACGTGTTAGAAGGAGAATTTTCTACCCAAATAGACAGAATCCAATCTTATGTCCTGTTCAGATAATTGAGGAAGAAAGACTCATGCGGCCATCTGATGCTAGTTGCCCTTCATGCCTATTCTTGTGCATTAAGTATGGTGGCAGAACGAGAAATCTTCCCCAAAATGAGTAAGTTTCCCCCTCAAATTAACCTGTGTTGTTGAGTTGTAAGGACTAAGAGAGTTTCCAAATGTTATATTTTTACTGAAGAAGCTGAATTGTTTAAGCACTTAAATAACATTTCTTTTTTTGGGTTGAATCATTCCAGATATGTGAGGCAGAAGATGGGAAGGGACAAATTTAAGTCTTTTGGACCGCTCATGTGTAGAATGGGAATGTTGGTTCAAATTCGTAGTGGAAACTTTTTCTTCAAAGCATTGGGCATTACACTTCTGTTCATGGCGGGATTTCCTGATAATATAGTTCAGAGAGAAACCAAATACAGGAACTTAGGCTTGCTTCAGAAATATTACAGGTTCTTTTAATAATTTATGGATGGAAAAAGCAACACATGAACAGTGATTGACCTATCTAAGAAACCTTAGTGAACTTATGTTATGGCCTTGCTGAAAGAGATTCAATCAATAAAAGTAACCAAGTCAATCAGGTGTACATGTAAAATTGCTAGCGAACTCTTCAGTTATACCCAAATTTAATATGCTTACATAGTTAGTCTTCATTGGCTTGGCTTACTTATCTTTAGTTGATTCATTCTACCTAAAAGTCTATATTAAAAGATGTTCTCTTTGGTCTTAAATATAAGAACTAGATAGGGGATTTACTTTGATTCTCAATATAAGATTCTAATACACTTATGTTATGGATTGTACAAAGTTAAAGGGTAATTACAATGCACGGGACTAAAAGGTGTTTTAAGGAGAATCAATATACTTTTGTTACAAATAATTAATTTAACTAATTGTTTTGATATCTGGAAATCATTTATTTAGCTCTAATATTAATTATCAGAGTAGTAACTCCTTCTCATTTAACACACAAGAAGTTTCTTTTCACAGGACAGATGAAGATGCTGCTAAAGAGGAGCTGTTTCTTCCACATCCAAGTGCATATGACAGTGTAGGTTTACAATTCCCAAATTTGAACTTCTCTTTGGATATAGTTTACATAGTGACCATCAAGTCTCAACTTTTGATCAAACACCAAACCCAAAAAACTAATTTGTGATTCCAATTCCTTCATTCAAGATAAAATATCTGCAAGGCTCTCATACTTAACTTTATTTTGGCTGTCTCTGTATTGTGTTCTTAGTTCATTAGCTTAAGTTATATCCACCAACTTGAAGTATTTTCTCAGTAGTGCTTAGTATTTTAAAGTAGTTCTTTGATAATGCACCCTGAAATGTTTTTTCTAGTAGCACTGTAATTCTAAAATAATTTTTGATACAATTTACCTTTGAAGTATTTTTCTCCATAGTAATGAGTACCCTAAACTTAAAATGCTAAGTGTTATTAGAAAACTACTTTAAGATGCTGGATGCACAAAAAATTACTTTAGAATACTGTGTGCTATCAAAAAAATGCTTTACGATACTGAATATAAAAAATTACTTTAGAATATCAAATCCTACTCAAAAAGTATCTACTTGCTGAATGCTAGTTAACACTATTTCATTTCCAAACCTGCCATGTTTATGTCAAGTTCTTTATGAACCGCTTCTACTTTTTCTTGTTCTAGAATGGAACTGCTGAACATAAGAGTTCAACCAGAAAGTCATTTCCTGCTAAATCTGGAGGAAAGAAATACACAAACTCCATCAACAACTCTCAAACCTTACAGAAGACTTCAGCAAGTTCAGGACCACCTTCTCAATTTTGCCTAACTGGTTATTCCCCTTCTCATACTATAGCCATGTCAGCTTTTCATTCTTCTCAAAAAACTTCTCAGATGAGAAAAAATCATGTCTCATATCATCAGATGTTGCCTCCACGACCAACAAGTGCTTATGTGCCTCTTATGTATTGGCCTCCACCACCACCACCAAATCCATCTCCCTATGCTTATCAATCTTTTCCTTTTTCTTCAAATTATATCTCGTTCCAGTCACAGCCTCACTTCAATCGTCCAACTTACAATCCCTCTAAGTTCTTGGAAGAAGGAAGTGGAAAGAAGAATGAAGTGGCCTTTGATCAAATTGACAGTGATTCTGATGGCACTAAACCAGGTGGCATCCATGAAAAGCAGAGTTCAACTGCTTGCGAGTACTGAACATGTTCAAAATGTGTTATCGGTCTGTATCAGTTGTCAATTTTTTTAATTTGAAAATCTGTAATTGGGTCTTTATAATTTCTACAATTTTTAATTTTTAAAATCTTTACTAATGTAAAAGGTATTGACCGAACAATGATTATACAAAAGGTACTTGGTCATGTTAACGATTTATGTGACTTCTAATAATAATAATAGTAATAATAATATCGATCCGCGTCCAAATCTCCAATGAATTTCCATCGAGGGAAGTGGAGGGAAAATTCATTAAAAAATTTTCACCCCTTCCCCTCAACCAAATCAACCTCTATTTTAAAATAATATTGTACACATATGTTACCAAATTTAATAAATGAATTGCATTACTCGTCATTCATTCGCAAATAATATGATTTATAATACTTGTAATGTTGAAGTATACATTTGGTTATTTAAACTCATGTGAGGTTTTAATTTAATTCTTTAAATTTTGAAAATTGTGTTTTTAGTTCTTTAATATTATCACGACGGAAAATGTCAAATCATTAAATTTACTTATTAATGATAGGATTGCTTAAATTTTAATTTAAATTTAACGGATCAAACCAATACTTAAACCTAAATTTAAATTGTAAACCTAAATTTAAATTTTGAGAATTTGAGCATTTTTATTGATACAAAACATTATACAAGACTCCCTTGAAAGTTGCAATAATTTTTTTGAGCACTTAAAGCTTGACAAATAGCCTCTCAAAACTTGTGCCAATAACCCCCCATATCCTTGATTCCATTTCTTTATTTCACTGATGAAGAGAAGCATAATAGGTTATTTACAAATAACTCTATTATTATTATTATTTGCACAAAACCCAAATATGGAGGGTGATTGGCATGGAAAGGTCAAGTGTTAGCCTGGGAGGTTGAAGTGTCGTCGGTGCACTTTGAAGTCCAATACCTCTCTATCTCTTCAGCACTCCTCCCTGGGATTCTCCCTGCTATCAGAGACCACCTGTGGTCCCATCAGCCACAACCCACACAAATCATCAAGAGATAAGACAAATCATTCACAAATTCCGTAATAAATTGGTGTTGATTTTTCTAATCTTCCCATGAAAATGCCTTTACTTTGTGCAATCGATGGGAATATTTCGAGGAAAGACTATAAACTTGGGAAACAGAGAGTATAACGATTATGTATAATCACTGTGAGTTTTATGCTCATGTTTAAAAACTATGAGTTCTACTATCATCTCACTGAAACCAAAGATAGGTGTCTAAGTGTTTAAATTTGTTTAAAAACTGAAGGAAAAAACATTTTTTTCCTTGTTAATGACATATAATATTGAACCAGAAATTAGAGGTGGCTATAGCATGATCCTTTATTATTGAAGCTTGTGCATGCAGAATTAATGGAGATTGATGACAAATACGTTTTGGATGTATGTGATGGGGTGGCCTGGTGGTTGAAGTGTCCTAATCATCACTAAAACAAAAGATAGCAAGAAATTTCTATTTAAGGGAACATCATAGGTTATAAGAGGCTAGTTAACATCATTATCTTCATTAGCTAAACATCTTAATTAACTAATGGTTAACTTTATTCAGTTCCATAAAAATGCAGGAGAAACGCTCTTCCATTCCAAAAGTTTTGCTATAATATTATCTGTTTAAGATTATGCACCAAACAGGGGAAAAAGGGGTGAAGAAAGGAACCTGTCTCCCACCAATTTAAACATCCTAGCAATAAGAGAATCTTCATCTTCAGAGAATTGCAGCCTTTTGGAATCCCTCTGTGGGGATCTCGTCGTCTCTGAGGGGCAACATCGCAGAACGGAGTAAGAGAAAAAACAGAGCAAGACAGCAAGTTCTGAACAAAACAGAGTAAGAAGAGACAACATAGTACCTTTGGCATTTGTCTGGTGATTTGATCCACTCATGTTTGTGTTCCGCCCAGAAAGAACAAAGCCCCAATACGAGAAAGTGCAATCAATAGCAGGAGGAGCAGAAGAATAAGAAGATTGGTGTTGTGGAAGTCTAGCTCAGTTGATTGATTGATAAGGGAACAGGGTTCGTGGTGGTTGAGGGCTTTGAAAATATAAAAGACTGGTGGTTTTCACGTTTGATAGGTGGTTGGTTTCTACTTTCTGGCTTTGCCCATTTATACTATAAACGGAAAAAATTTACTGTGAATGCCAGAAGAACAGATATTACAAGAAAATAATCATTGTATATATCCAAGGCATGGAAGAGAAAATAGAGATGTTTCGAAAATGGTTTAAAACTCGTCAACTAATCTGGTCACTCAAGAGGCTTTAAATGATGTGGGCTCAAGTTGAACAGTGTGGGGTTTGATATAAAAAATTATAGAAGATAACAAACATGTTTTAAATGATGCGTGTCATTGGGGTAATAAGAAGGCTTTGATTGTTGTTGCAGTCCAGAAGATGCTGCAGAAAATGTTCATGTCGATTCCAGATTCACATGATCCTATGAAAAGGGGACGAATTGGTGAATTACTTATGTGGGGGCAGATCTTTGGAATAACGTGGTTTAACGTCCATATTCCGCCCACCTGCCACCTTTTGTTGATTCCCAAAATCATCCACGCCCCATTCTGGCCCCTCGTGTCCCTTTCATCTTATCCACTTCAACCTGTTCTTAACTCTTTCCTCAAACCTGAATCATAATCTCGTCATACATTTTTGTCTTTAAGCTCTGCCATCATCCTCATTAATCTCATCATACAAAGTTACGAACTATTAGTCCCTTATGATAGATTCAACTTTATTATTGATTGCATAATTAATTTTATTAGTGCTCGATCAAGGATTTAATCCTGTAGAAGGGATTAATTTTTCACAACGTGGTGAATCAATATTGAATCTTCACTGTAAGAGTTGCTCATATTTAGTTTTTGGAAGTACATCAAATATGATTACCTTATAAGAGAATAATTGTACACAGGAAAAGAAATTTCTTGAGTGCTCGTGACTATCAAGCAAATTATGTGCTTGTTTGGGAACAATGTTTCCCCAACGGTACACGTAAACCGAGATAAAACATCTTGAAATCTGTAAAAACCATCTTGAAATCCATAAAATACCTCAAAATTTATAAACTCATTACAGAATTTCCAAACACCACCTATATGTGTGTTTGGACCAGGGAAGCAACAGTCCTATATGGCTTCTTTTGATATGGATCCATGCGAACCATCTATGAGGTCCATAACCCAACCCAAAAACCCTTTCCGGCTTTCCCTCTTACCTAATGCCTCGTTTGGTACGTAGAATTCATTTTGATGGATATGGATATGGAAATAGATATGGAAATGGAAATGGAAATGGGGTTTAAAAGTATGTTTGGCATATCATGGAAATGAGGTATGATTTTTGGATCAAAAGACCTAAAAGCCCTTCTAAATTAAAAAATCTTTTTTTTTTAACTTTTAAAACTACCTAAATCAAATTAAAATTTTTTTATAAAAATTTTAAGATGGAATTATCAACATGGAATTGGAAATCCAAGCTTTTCATGTGGAATTGGAAATCCATGAGTTTGATGGAAGTGGAAGCCAATTCCATCATACCAAACATGCATGGATATGGAAATCAATTCCATTTCCATATCCATGCCTCCAAATTCCATCAAACCAAACGGGCCCTAAGTTATTATAGCCTAGTGGTATGCAAGAGCCACATGTAATTGAAGGTCGACAAATACCCCACTTAATTTTTTTACTATATAAATATTTATTATATTTTTATTATACACCTACTGATTTTTAAGATTTGAATTCATTTAAATTATTTATATTAACAAGCGTTGTCATTTGCTTAAAAATAAAAAATTTCCGCCAATACTACAAGATCCTTGCTCCGCTGGTGGTATGATATCTCTTAAGTAGGAGGACATGTGTTCAACTCACCATTGTAACATCAGATACTTAGTGTCTGTTTATTTGAATAAAAAGAAAACCTCCTCTTTAATTATAAGGTCTTGGCTCCGCCACGTGCACTCATGGCCGATGACCATTTTTTCATGTCTGATAGGTATCATCCTACTATTAAAGATACTATCTTCAATATAGTTAATTAAGTTTCTTAATAAAAAAATGAAAGGGGTGTTATCAAAACTAGCAATATTATTCAAGGTACTGATATTTTTTTAATGAGAATTCAAATTCAAATTTTTGATTAGATTAAATAATATTTTTTTTTAATATACTGGACCTGGGTCAAGAACCCTGTTTTCTTGCTTGGTGTCCTTCTCGGGAGGCAAACACTGTGTTTCTTACGAGACGGTCAAGATTCTAACACCATCTAGAGCGGCCCAGATTGCACCTCTCAGAACGGCGTCGTGTTATCAAGCGAAAGATTGCGATTTGCTGCAACTGGGATGAACCTGCGTCGTTTTGAGGAAGCGCGCGAGACAAACCAAAGCGCGGAAAACGAGGGAAAATTTTCCGTCTCTGCAGGACGGACAGGACGACGCAAATCGAAGAACAAGCAAGGCAGGTAGGCTGGCAGGCAAACGACAACGTATTGCTTCTTCAAAAACCTTCAGTTCCTCGACGGCAGTCTTCTCCTCGGTCTGGAGTGGCTTCGCAATTCATAGCTGGTAAATGCGCATTCCTGATCTCTATTTTATTCGCTCTGTGCTTCTCTGTGTAATTCCCTCTCATTTGATGATGTTCTTCAGATTGGTGCTTTAGATTGTTAGGGTTTTGTTATCGCTTGGGCTGTATTGGCCATTATGCAAACTGCAATTTCCTTGCTTCTACCCCTTGAAATTAATGATGATCAGCTCCTTAATACCATTCGAAGGAGTATTGGGACTTGTGTCGTCAGTTTGGAATTGAAGGTGAATTTAGCACATTTTACATTGGAAAGTCATGTTGTGATGTTGATATTCACTGATTTAAAAACTAAAGTGCGGTGTTAGTTTCTTTTGGGCCGTGGGAGGGGCATTTGAAATCCTCTAGTATTGGTCTATGCTGGTAATGAACCGATTTTTGCCTGCAAAGCTGTCTTGGTTTGAAAAATAAGTGATGGGGCTGTTACATTGCAAATGGTGCTGCCGAACTGTTATTTTGTCCTTTTGTCCCTTTTCCTTTGTATCTTTGGCAGCATTTGCTTTTGGCGTAAAACCAGCATGTTCAAAATTGAAATTGATCTCATTCATCGTAGATGTGATAGGCTCTGGATTATGAATTCATATTTGTGTGCATGCTTATGCACTGCTTACTTTCTCCTGAGAATTCTGCTTATTCCTAGTTTCTGCTTTCTTCAGGCTCTCTACTGATTTCAACCTTTATGAATATTTTGCTTCTAGCACTATCGAATACTCTAAGGCTCTTGAACTTAAGAAACAATCATTTCTTGTTTGTTTAAGATGCCCTCTTGTGCAAATGTGCACTCAACGAATGCTGGCTGTGCCAAGGAGCGAATTATGTTGCATTCTACTGATAGCCATGAGAGAATTTTGAAAAATGAGGAGGCACAAGATCAGGAGGAAAAGGAGGAAGGAGATGAGGAAGATGCAGATTTTAATCCTTTTGTAAAGGAAACCCCATCACAAGAAGCATCTTCAAGTTTGAGCTCTGAGGTTGATGGTGTGGATGGTGATGTTACCGATAACGGTTTACCTGTGGATATGAATTTATCAAAACTAACCACTAAGGAGCATATCTGTGCTGTTGAAGATTGTGAACATGGTGAGGAGGAAATTGCAGTGCATTCATCACTTTCTGAGGATGGAACTTGTGAACAAGATTTGCAAAAGAATGCTACTTGCAGTTCTAAAAAGAGAATATCAGCTTTGAATTCTGAATCAGAAACTAATCTAGAGAAGGACAATGGCTTTAGTAATCATGCGTTGAAGATAGGAGAATTAAATAATGCAACAAAGCCCCAGAGTCTTGTAGTGGGAACGGACGATAATGATGCCATCTGTACTCGCACTAGAGCCCGCTATTCACTTGCAAGTTTCACTCTTGATGAACTTGAGACTTTCCTTCAAGAAAGTGATGATGATAATGACCTTCAAAATGTTGATGATGAACAGGAGTATAGGAAATTTCTTGCGGCTGTGTTACAGGGTGGAGATGATGAAGGTCTATCCCCTCATGGAAATGAGAATGTTGATGATGAAGATGAGGATAACGATGCAGACTTTGAGATCGAGCTTGAAGAATTACTAGAGAGTGATATCGAAGAAAATGCAGCCAAGAAAACCCTAAAAGAGTATGAAGGAGCCACACGGCGACCTGAAACTAGGCAAAATCGGCACCAAAAGGCTTCTTCTCAATGTGAGAAGAAGACTTCAGGACTAGCTAAGAAGCCATTGCGGCCCATTTTGCCAAATTTGCCTAATGGGCCACCTGCGTCAGGGAAAGTTTTGATGCCTGATGCTACTTTGAGTTTTCAGTCTTCTGCTTCAGGAAATGGTATTGTAAATGGGTTTACTCCTCAACAGATTGTTCAGTTGCACACCTTGATTCATGAGCATGTGCAGCTTCTTATTCAAGTATTTTCTTTGTCAGTTTTTGATCCTTCACGGCAACAGATTGCTTCTCAAGTTCAGGACTTGCTTTTTGAGTTGCTTCACAAATGTGACAAAGTTGTATCTTCAAAAAGTGTGCCATATCCTAGTACTTGCTTTTATCCATCAAATGCTTTCTCATCAGTCTCCAATGGAGGCCAGTACAACATAGAATCTTCTTGTACATATGATGCACAGATAATATTTCTTTCCCATTCAAACCAGTGTTCTTCCGAAGGAAGATGTGGATATAATTCAAGCAGGTCAAATTCTTCTCAAGACATTGAGGGTTCTTTACAGTCATCTTTTGTCAGAGGCCCTATAACATCCATTCTCGATGTTGCACCACTTAATTTTGTTGGAACATTTGTTGATGATGTTCATTCTGGTAAGTCGTATTAAAGATGTCCGGTGTTTTATGTGCTTTGCTGTTATATTCTAGTTAAGAAGAATTATCTTTTCATATTTAGGCATTGGTTTGAAATTTTGCAGCCATCCAAGATTGTCGGAACCGTTACTTGAAATCTGGATGTGATATGCATGCTGAGAAGGAACCTCTCTTTCCTTGTTATCCATCAATACCCAATGCTACTAATGAAGTTTCAAGTGGAACATCATCTGCAGCTAGCAATGTGGTCTCAACTTCACCTGGTCAGCAGCAGCCTAAGAAAACATTAGCTGCCATGCTTGTTGAAAGTACGATGAAGCAATCACTTGCTTCTGTACCTAAGGAAATTGCTGAGTTAACTCAAAGATTTCTGCCTATGTTCAATCCAGTATTATTTCCACATAAGCCACCCCCACCAGCAGTTGTAAATAG
>JANTPZ010091523.1:0-20679 GCA_025593235.1 Vachellia pachyceras
TGTTTGATGAAATGATCAAAAGGAAGCTGCTTCCGAATTTGGTTACTTATAATACACTGATTGATGGATACTGCAAGGTGGGAGAGATAGAGAGAGCTCTGGCTTTGAGGGAGAGTATGAGGGCGGAAAATGTGGAGCCTAATCTTGTCACGTACAATTCTTTGTTGGGTGGTCTTTGTGATTCACAGAGGATGGCTGAAGTGAGGATGTTGTTGCAAGAGATGGAGACTAACAAGTTTTTGCCAGATGGATTCACTGGTATTTTATTTGATGATGTTTCCGGTGGAAATAACAATGCTTCGTTGGACAAAGGGCGGACTATCGGCGACTATACGTGTAGTATTTTGTTGGATGGATTATGCAGAGCTGGTATGGTTGAAAAGGCCAAGGAGGTTTTGGCCAAACTAACAGAGAGTGGATTTATACCAAGTCAGATAGTATATAATGTATTAGTAAATGCATATTGCCAAGAGGGTGACATAGAGAAAGCCATACTGACAATTGAACAGATGGAAAAACATGGGTTGAAGGCTAACTCTGTGACGTTCAATATCCTCATTAACAAGTTCTTCGAAATAAAGGATGTGGACCAGGCAGAGAGATGGTTGAAGAAGATGACAGAGAAGGGTGTTTCTCCCAGTTTGGAGACTTGTAACATTTTAATCAGTGGTTACGGCTGCATGAATCAATTTGACAAATGTTTGCAGGTTCTCGAGGAAATGGAAAAAACAGGGATACAGCCCAGTGTCTTGAGCTATGGTCATCTGGTAAATTGCTTATGCAAAGGAGGCAAGCTTCTTGAAGCTGAACTGATCCTTGTGGATATGGCAAACCGAGGGATTTCTCCAAACGCAGAAATATATAATATGCTCATTGAAGGTAGCTGCTCAATGGGGCAAATGACAGACGCCTTGAGATTTTTTGAGGAAATGGTTAAAAATGGACTGGCTCCCACACTTGTAACATACAATACGCTCATTCATGGCCTCGGAAAAGATGGGAGGATAGCTGAAGCTGAGGAGTTTTTCCAGCAAATGAGTAGCAAAGGATACAATCCAGATGTAATCTCATACAACTCCTTGATCTCAGGATATGCTAGGTCAGGAAACATCCAGAAATGCCTTGAACTGTATGATAATATGAAGAAAGTGGGCATAAAACCTACAGTTCGGACGTTTCATCCTTTGATCAATGCTAGCATCAAGGAAGGGGTTGTGACAGCAGAGAAGCTGTTTCAGGAAATGTTAGAAATGGGTTTGGTTCCGGATCGAGTTGTATATAATGCAATGATTTATGCTTACGCCGAAGAAGGGGATGTTGAGAAGGCAATGTCTCTGCACCAACGGATGGTTGAGCAGGGGATTAATTCGGACAAGGTAACTTATAACAGCTTAATTTTGGTGTGCCTTGTAGATAAAAGGGTGTTGGAAGCAAAGCATCTTGTACATGACATGAAGGCTAAAGGAATGGTTCTACAAGCTGATACATACAACACACTGGTGAAGGGATATTGCGATTTGAAGGATTTAAATGAGGCGTACTTTTGGTATAAAGAAATGTCTGACAGAGGTTTCTCCCTGAATGAACGCATCTGCTATCAACTTATCTCTGGACTTAGTCACAAGGGTATGCTGCAAGAAGCTCAAATCGTTTCCTCAGACTTGAGTTGCAGGGCATAAAAAGTAGAACAAGAGAAGATTTGCATTTCAAGAAGTCCAACTCGTCTCCTCACAATTGAATCGTCAGGTCAAGGGCTTCTGCTATAGCGCTAAAGAGATCATAGATGGTTCATCAATTCGCGTGTTTCACAAGATTTTGATGTAGCTAATGGCTGTAATTAGTTATGAGAGGCTGAATTCCATGGAAGGAGTTACATTAAGGCTCAAAGTATTAACTCTTGGACACTAGAACGGTGTCGAAATTTCGCCTAAGAAGAGGTATAACTATAAGGTTCATTTGTTGCCCCAACACAACGTACCCTGCAGACCACTTTCTATTGTTGTTAAACACGCCTCAAAACTATTTCTCAAAGGTGATTCTTGGTAGAAGAAATCGTTTTGTATGCAGAAATCAGCTAATGGCGATGCTTGTTTTGGAAGGGGCAAAAGTATATTACGTTTTCATAATTCGTGTAATGACAATATGAGTTCTTTGTGAGATAATTGTGAAATCACGTTTTCCAAAAGCAGCCACCAATACAGTGAAAACCCGTTTTGAAAGGAAATCAATGTAATGAGTTCATTTCCATGTTCTGAGACAGATTTCAAAGAGCTTTTGACATATTATAAATATAGAGTTGCGTTTGAATTTTCAGATGGCAAGGTGGATTTTTGCACAAATTCGTCACACAACTTAAACATGATCATACAAATTCTTCCCAAAGACATTATAAACGCCCTTCCATCAATTCGAGGGCCTACTTTGAATAATAGGAGATAAAACTTCTCTCATTAGGAAAAGCAGCTCTATGGCTAATTCAAACACCTGACCGTTTATGTTTTTTTAAGCGATTACTGTTACATCCCATCCTCTTATTTTCCTATTTGTTCAACACTAAATCAAAACAAAACATTTCATTGTCAATATTCGTGACAAGTCCAAAGACTGGGTCTGTTTATTCATCATATTACGGTTCATTCACTGAGCCAACTACAAACAGAAATCTCATAGTGGAGTACCATAATCCGCAAAACTAGAAAGTAATCACTAATCAAGGCCTAGCTCACCATGGTTTTGGAAATTAGACCACTTTCAGCAAATCCTCTGCGCCACTGAATGTGAACGCACCACCTTCCTCCAAGTTCAAGACCTTCACAACACCATCTTCAGCCAGAAGAGCGTACCGCCAGGACCGCACACCCAATCCAACAGGCTTATCGCTCAAATCGAGCTCGCACCCAATCGCCTTGGTGAACGTCCCGTTGCCGTCGGACAATAGGAGCACCTCGTCGTTGACCTTCAAGTCTTCTTTCCACGCCTTCATCACGAAGGCGTCGTTGACCGAAATGCAGGCTATTGTGTCGACCCCTTTCGATTTGAGTTCGGCGGATTTCTCCACGAATCCCGGAACGTGCTTCTGCGAACAGGTTGGGGTGAAGGCGCCGGGGACAGCAAAGAAAATGGCCTTCTTGCCCTTGGTGAGTTCGGAGACGGTGACGGTCTTGACATCGCCGGCAGGGTCGAGGAAGGAAAAGGTGGCTTCGGGGAGCTTGTCGCCGACAGAGATGGTGGCGGAGATGGTGGATTTGGTGGTGAAAGGAGCGGAGAGTGGGAGGGAAATGGGGCGGCGATGGTTGAATTTGAGGGATGAAGGGGCGATAGAGAATTTAGAAGAGAGGGTGGAGGAAAATGCTTTGGGAGGGAGGCGACATGTGGTGGTGGTGGCAACGGCGGTGGTTGACAGGAGCCTAGAGAATGCGATAGATGCGGCCATTGGGATTTGGAGAGCAGATTTTTGGGTGAGGAGTGAGAGCTGCGGGGTGATGAGTGAGGAGAGGCTGAAGAGACGACACCTACAAGGAAGAAGGGGCAGGCCTGGATGGTTTGGCTGATTGCGAAGCTTGGATCCTCACCCGCCTGTTGCGCTATGTTGCACGGGTAGGGATAAGACAAAACAGCACTGCGAATACTAAGAAATAAATAATAAATAATTTATATGTCACATTCTATCTACGTTGTCATTGCTTACTTGAATGCTTGTTTAAGTTTTTAAATAAAATTACACACTAATTATATTTAGGGAAATTTACTGTTCAGTCTCACGTAAGGGACTTATTTATCAAATGGTTCCAAGTTTTAAAATATTTATCAAATGGTCCCAGAGGTGTTGTCAATCCAGCGCATGGTGTAAATCGCACAACTGTAAGCTCGGATTCCATTGTCGATGTAAAATTTTGGTTAATAGGCATCTTATAAATACCAATGTAAATATATTTTAGTCTGGAGATATACTATAAGCTAAGTCATCGAAATCAAACTTGGCCTAAACTTTTTTTTTTGATACAAAAGAAAACAAAAAAGCTAAACAACTAATAAACTTGAGCATCCGATAGGCAGCTTTGAACAAGATGAGCTGGAATTAAGTGTAACCCCATCGGCAGACTAAGAGCACACTTAGCTAGGAGATCAGCCTCTTCATTCTTGTCTCTTTCAATCAACTGGATATGGACTTGCCAGTCTCTTGCAAGCATCTGGCGCAATTCAGTAATCAGCCCCTCTTCACTATGAAGTTCAACATGTTCAGCATTTATCACAGACAAGATCTCTACACAATCATTATGCATTCGAGCATGTTTGAAGCCACGATCCCAAGCTTGCTTCAATCCAAGAATACAACCCCAAAGCTCTGTCGATAGACTGTTTCCCCTCTCTGGTCTGAATATGAAAGCTTCAATACATTGCCCATCCTTACCTTTGAGGATTCCACCGCTTCCCACTACTCCCATTCTATACGAGAACGCGCCATCTATCCAGACATTTACGTCTGCAGGGCTCTCCTCGGCGCTAATGTTTCTGAAGCTAGTAAGTATAGAGGGATGACGGAGTGATTGTTGCGCACGTCCCAAGCTTCTAAGGATACCCGTAGCTTGAACAATCGCACTCTCTTTATGCGTCTCATACTGGTCGAAGATTCGTTCATTTTGCCTTTTCCAGATTGCCTAGCAGATAACGTTAAATAGCTCCCCCCATTGATGTTCACCTTGCCCGTGATTTCCTTTAAGATTCCACTCGCACCACTCACGCAACCCGAGAGCATAAAACCTACTCCTCTTTCTTGGATCTACTAAACGATCCCATATAAAGTGAGCATCGGGACAATCTCGCAAGACATGGATCGTGTCTTCTACCTATCCAGCGCACCATTGGCACATGGGGGAGCTACTAAGATGTCTTCGGTGTCAAGCATGATTAGTCAAAAGTTTATCCTGAAGGGCTAACCACATAAAAGTTTTGCATCTTTATGGGACCGTCATCTTCCACAAACGAGTCCAAATCACATCCTCTTTTTCTCCATTCTCAATTAACATGCGATAAGCCGACTTTATAGTGAATTGTCCATGCTTCTCCATCTTCCAGTGCACGACCACTTGGCCTAAACTTTCATGGAAAAGAATGAGTGAATGCATCAAAGTTTTGGGCCGCTTGGTGAAAACCCAACATGTAAACAAAGAGAGACGGCCCCCAGAGGGACTGATGACGTGGGCTTGCATGCCACGCTGCTCATCCTACCTTTTAAAATTGTTGGAATACGTCAACATTGTTTAGTCTGTGTTCGGTGTGATTTGTCAACTACTAATAATGCGCCTTTTTATGGGTTTATTTAACGTTCCATTTGAAAAAGTTAAAAGCCCGTTCAACGATGTTTTTCTGTAAAACGAGATAATCTCTTCCGTATATTTACCTCACCTTACGTAAAAACATTCCTTCACTGCGTTCCTAGACGTGCCCATGTTACTTTAAACCACTTGTTGCCTATGTCAACATGATATGATATAAAACAACCAAGAAATTCCCATTTGAAAAAAAGTTTCCATGCTGAAATAAGTTGCTTGGTTAAACCTATGTTTTTGTTCCTTTTTTGATTTGATCCACCAATCAACCTGCTTGCTGCCATGAACAATTTGGAAAACAACACGTTGTAATTTGTCACATCTGTATTTAGTGGTGGACTCAGAACCCTAGTTCAGGGGTTTAAGATAAATGAGATTTATTTTTAATATATTTTGAGAAAAATTTAAGCAAAAAATTAGTGGGTTCAAAATTAACAAATGAATGGGTACAAAATAAATCACATAGTACTAATATATACCTAATTCTCTGAGAGTCAGGCGGTGCGGCTAAACCCATTGAGTTGTGTGCAGGTCTGCCCATACCTGTATTTGTTTGCTGTTGACACACAGGAAGAAGAATATGATAGTATGACATAGCATATGAAATTCTTTTCAGCATCATATGAGGAAAAATATCTTCATTTGGCACTCTTTTTTGTTACGAAAAAGCCAAATAAAATAAAGGGTCCAACAGAATTGTTGAGCAATCTGCACTTCATTATGTTTCAAAATTCTTCATAGCTATACTTCAAAACCATTAATATAGGAATGGCGCCAACAAACAACTCCAAATTTGAGTCAAACCAAATGACCCTTCACCAGGAATATTGAAAGAACAGACGATGACGTGATTCAGACTCACATTTATAAGAGAAGCATTCCAACTCTACCATAAGATGATGATTTATGTATAATGTCCAACCACATTACCCTTTCAACTAATTTTATTAGCACCGTTGAAAGAGGTAGACACTAACTGTCTGATATTATAACAACGGGATCGAACCCATAACCTATCACTTAAGATATATCATATTACTATGTTACAAGGCATTGTGTACTTTTATTCTTTGAACCAGCGGGCACATTATGAGATGAACACTTGGCGTGCGTGCGTGAAATTCACGGCCGTGGAAACTTTGTTGAACCAGGACGTGGGCGGAGAGGACAATGGCGCAGTGCAGTGCACTAGAGATTCATCTTGTTTGGTAAAGTGTGAAAAGAACCAAAAACATGATTAATAATTTTTTTGTAAAATAAAATAAATTTTTTTATATATTTATCTCGATTTGTGTAAAAGTACTTCTTTAACGCATTTACAATAAAACCCATTCTCTTGTGCCACCTTTTGTCCAATCTCTAATTAAAAATCTTCATTTGTATTTCTATTTTGTATGGGTCCTCTATCTTTTATGAAATGTCTCTTCCGACCTCTAATTTCTCTATCTCATTCGATTTTCAAGACAAAATTAAACCTACGAGAGACTGTTGGAGTTAAAGATTAAAGAATGCATCATGCAGTGATGCATTTAAAACCTCTTCTCATTTTTTAAAAACCGCTTCTGTTTCTAAATGTTTCATTCATTTAATAGTTTAGTATTTTATATAAAAGACAGTTTTTTGTACACACAACGGTGCATGAAATGTTTAAAGCTTATATTTTATTATCATCTTGTCAATACATGTAAATTTAACTAGACACTGAATAGCATGAATTACTATAGCCACACATCATTAATTGCTAAATATTACGTTTACAATAACATAATTTAATTATAAAAATGGAGAGAACCGTTTCCATTTCCACAATTTCATCACCGCCACAAAAAATGGTCAAATGATCATGGTTCTGTTTAGAAAGCGGTTGGGAGAATGATTTTTGATTAGAATACATTTTAAAAAATGAAAAATTATTTAGATAAACGTTGTAAAAGTAACTTTTTGTGAAAAGTGAAAAGAAAAAATGAACCTAATTAAATAATACATATATTTTTATTTTATAGTGATAAAATTATGAAAAAATAAAATGATAAAAGTAGTTAGAATATTCTAAACTTAAAATTTTCATGTATAGGTTGCTACTTTAAATATTCAGTTCACTATTTGAAATGCATTCTTGGCCAACAACACTTTTTTCTACTTTTGCCAGAAGCTCCATTTTGTCCAAAATGATTTCTCCAAATCAGGTTTCCCAAACCCAAAAACCACAAACGGGCTTTTAGGCCCTAGAATGCATTTTGGGCTGCCCAAAATCATTTACAAACAGGCTCCTCTTAGGACATAATTTTCTGGAAAACTCGCCATTGAATTGAAATAAACTTTAAATTTAAATTAGGTTAAAAAATACTATTATGACTTCTCAGTATATGACTTGTTGTCGTATCAAAGTACGTGTTTGACCACATTTTTTCTGTGTTTAAAATGGATTTTAAACTCAAAAGTATGTTAGTTTGGAGTGTCCAGTATTTGATAATTCATTTTTTTAAAATACATTTCGAATAAAAAGAATTTATTTTTAACATAATAAATACACTTTAAATCCAATATTTATTCAAATATAAATGTATTATGTTAAAATACATATAGAACAAAATCCCAATGGTTTTTAAAACCATCACCGAGTTTACCTAAAGCCAAAATAAAATAAAAAGAAAATATTTATTTATTTCCGTGTGCGTGCAAAAACTGTGATTCTCCGGGTCTAAAGTCTAAACCCAACAGCTGGACCAGGAAATCAGGGTTTACAAATAACAGCCACTCTTCTGTGTTTTCCTTGCTCTGTCTGTCCCAAACAACCTGATCGCAAGTAGCAACTTCTTCGTCTTCCACTCATTTTAGGTCTATGGCTACCATCCACAGCATCAAGGCGAGGCAGATCTTCGACAGCCGTGGCAATCCTACTGTCGAGGTTTAAATCTTTCCTTATCCTCAATCATTTTTCGCCTCATTAACCTCTTGGATTTCGATCTCTTCTAGGCATCCGATCTGCTCGTTAAAAGTCTCACTGTCACTATCATCCGTTCTTTCTATCCTTCTCTCTTTGCTTTTGCTGTTGTTTTTTTCGAATCAGCTTGACTATTTAATGTAAATAATTCCGCGGAGTTCTGATGAATGCTTTGGATTCATCTGAGTAGATAGTCATTTATAAGTTTGAATCGGATGGTCTCGTCTTTCTGACTTTGTTTTTTATTTCTTTTTAAGAAATGGTTTTTGTTTCGGATTTTTTTTACATCACTTGATAACGGTGTTGATTACTACAGGTAGATTTGACGTGCAGCGATGGTACCTTTGCTAGAGCTGCCGTTCCCAGCGGTGCTTCTACTGGTATGCTTTACTTGTCTGGCTTATGGTTTACTGCCTGCCGTGGGTTGTGTTGGTTTTTGATAGCGCACGTCCTTGCTCCCCACCCCTTGCCTGTGCTACGAATGGAAAATTGATTTTCTCCAGTCATCTCTGCTGATCTGTGATGTTAGAAACTCTTGAAATGTTTGAAGTGTTTTTCATTTTAATTTTTAATTTCAATCTGGTTCTGTTGAAACACTTTCTATCCCTTGACGCTGGTCATTTTAGATACGTACTTTTGATGGTATTATGCTTATACTCATGTAAACAACCGATTTTGTTTTAGGGATTTATGAGGCTCTTGAATTAAGAGATGGAGGATCTGACTATCTGGGAAAAGGTGTATCGAAGGTAAATCTCGTCCCCTACACTAAATAGTCTGATAAATTCCCGCGTCAATATCTCTACGTGTATCATGCTCACTTTGTTTTCCCTCTCATTTAGGCGGTTGATAACGTGAACAAAATTATCGCCCCTGCATTGGTTGGCAAGGTTGGTTAAATTCTTTTCTTTTAGTATTACTATTTCCGTATTGATAAAGTATGTGCTTGATAACTTGTATAACAACCTTGTGATAGTCCTATTATGGTTTTCGTACACATTAATAGAGGTTTTAGTTGCTTTGCCAGTCGTAATCTCACTCCACTGTTGCCCTGTGACAATGGACAGGATCCAACTCAGCAGACTGCCATTGACAATCTCATGGTTCAGCAGCTTGATGGAACCGTTAATGAATGGGGATGGTGCAAACAAAAGGTGCTTAGCGGATTAAATTTGTTACTTTACATCACTCATATAATTATAATTGTCCTAATGCGACTCTGTTTTTTATAGCTCGGAGCAAATTCCATATTGGCAGTGTCTCTTGCTGTCTGCAAAGCTGGTGCTAGCGTCTTGAAGACTCCTCTTTACAAGGTATATGATGCTTGAACTGTGAGAGTAACTTGCCACTTGTGAAGTACCGATGTGGATCATTATTCTGAATTTTTTCCCGAGAAAGCTAGTAGCTTATGCAACTAACAAATATTTTATATAACACGCAGTGTTATGAATTTACCAAACCCCTACTTATGAGACAAACAATTAGATCTGGTCCTCATTTTTTCAGGGGGGCCAATGTAGTGGTTATTTCAATATCTGACACTGATATTGTCATGCCTTTTTATGCAGCATATTGCAAACCTTGCAGGTAACAAAAAGTTGGTATTGCCTGTTCCCTCATTCAATGTCATTAACGGTGGATCACACGCTGGAAACAAGCTTGCCATGCAGGCAAGCTTTCTAAACTCAGAGAGAGAGGGAGGGAGGGAGTTTATGTGGAACGAGTGTCTGATTGTTTTATATATGCAGGAATTTATGATTCTTCCAGTGGGAGCAGCCTCTTTCAAGGAAGCCATGAAGATGGGTGTGGAAGTATACCACCATTTGAAGGTCTGTTGAAGTAAAATTTATTTGCCTTAAAGTGTGTGTAACGATTTCTGTATGCTTTGTTTTGTCAATACATGTTAATGAGTAATTCATTCCTTTTATCTAAGACTTTAGCATTTGGTATTTAGCTTTATTTGGGTGCTGTTATCGTAATTTTGGTTTATTTACAGTTTCTTTGTCACATTGCCTAATTATATCTGCTTCTGGCCCTGCTGATTTGCATCTTTAATGTAAATTTACTGCTGTTTTTTGATTATTCCAATTATGACATTATGCCATGTCATTTCAGGCTGTTATTAAGAAGAAGTACGGTCAAGATGCAGTTAATGTTGGTGATGAAGGTGGCTTTGCTCCTAACATCCAGGTTAGCACTACCGCAACTTCCTTATGATCTAACTTCGACACTTGATTAGTTGTTGGTCGCTTACTGACAATAGCATCTCTTGTGAGTGTTCAGGAGAACAAGGAAGGACTGGAACTTCTGAAATCTGCCATAGAGAAAGCTGGTTACACTGGAAAAGTTAGTTTTCTCATTATTCCCCTACTTTTAATTCTATTTATGGTTCTTAAAACTTTCTCAATCACTTCATTTATGGGGATTTGACAATTTTCTGTTAAATTATCAGGTTGTCATTGGAATGGATGTTGCTGCTTCTGAATTCTGCACATCAGACAAAACATATGACCTGAACTTCAAGGAAGAGGTGAGCACATTGTAATATTTAAACACTTAGTGTGGGTGGTTGAAATTTAAATTTTGCTCACTAATTTTACTTAGAAGATTCAACATACCTTGGCATCCAAAAACATTATGGTTTTTTTTAACACTTCTTATGAGGTGATAGTCGCCTTGAAGGCTTGAGAAATGGGAAACTTATGTGTGATGTAGTAATAGTTAATTGGTTAAAACAGAAGTTCCTAATACATGTCATTTCTCGGTATTTCAAGTTGCTGTCTTGTGCCTAAAGGTTTTCTTGCCTGTGTCATTGTACCTTCTTTCGTGGGAGTGAGATATGTTCATCTGTTTATCCAAGAAAAGCAAGATATTTTTGTTGTCATCTCTCTCCTGCTTGGTATTATGTGTTTGCATATGCGACTGCTTGAGAAGATCATCAACAATCAATGTTTATATAAACAAACACTCCAATTTGTAAGGATCTCATGTAAATGGCGTGGTTTAATGTTTTTGTATGCTGTTTCACATGCAGAACAATGATGGCTCACAGAAGATCTCTGGGGATGCTCTCAAAGATCTCTACAAGTCCTTTGCTTCAGAGTATCCCATTGTTTCAATTGAAGATCCTTTTGACCAAGATGACTGGGAGCACTACTCCAAGCTAACCGCTGAGGTTGGAGACAAAGTTCAAATTGTTGGTGATGATCTCTTGGTTACCAACCCAAAGGTTACTAACTGCTGAACTTGATTTTCTTTTTTAAAAAAATGATTTTACTTGGGTGTGGAGGGAATGGAAATGATTTTCATCGCAGAGGCGGTGGGGGATCTTAAATATAAGGATCACTTTGACTGATCGGTTGTGTCTCTCTCTCTCTCTCTCTAACAAGAACAGAGGGTTCAAAAAGCAATTGACGTAAAAGCCTGCAATGCACTTTTGCTCAAGGTAACAATCTACTTTTCATGCTTTTAGGTCCATGTCAATGGAACCTTATATCAGTGCATGTAATGTATTACTAAGATACATCTCTCCGCGACCTAATCTTGAGACAGGTTAATCAAATTGGATCTGTGACTGAAAGCATTGAAGCTGTTAGGATGTCCAAGAAAGCTGGATGGGGTGTAATGGCCAGCCACAGGAGGTTTGTGCTCTTCCTTGAAATGCTAATGACCACTAAAGTTTAATTGCATATAAATCTGTTGCAAGCTTATAATGCAATAGCTTTTGAGACCTGTTTCTTTAATGTTGCTGCAGTGGAGAGACCGAGGATACTTTTATTGCTGATCTTTCTGTTGGTTTGGCCACGGTATATCCCGTCATTCATAATAGTTGTTCGAGAGGGTCCTTGCAGGCTTTGTTCAAAATTCCAAATTAACTTGTCATAATTTGTTCCTGAGCAGGGTCAAATCAAGACCGGAGCTCCATGCAGGTCAGAGCGTCTGGCTAAATATAACCAGGTTAGTGATGATGGTCATATGCCTTCGTTGAATATTAGTTAGTCGCAGGTCTCATTTAGTTGTCTGGCCTTTTTGTAAATGTTTTTATTTTGTCATGGCAGCTCTTGAGAATTGAGGAGGAGCTTGGTTCTGATGCTGTGTATGCTGGAGCATCCTTCCGCACGCCTGTTGAACCGTACTAGAGTTTTTAAGCTGAAGCATATGTAGCAGCATTGCGTGAGTTAGGGGCAATGAGATTTGCGGGCATGGTTTTTGTTGTGTGATGAATAAGATTATAGTTAGAAAGAGAGAGCATGGTCTTGTTTACACGAGCTTTTTGCCAATAATTCTTGAATTTTGATTTCTGGATCACAGACTGTATTTTTGCTAATTTTGATTTTTTGCTAATTTCCATGCCTTTTCTTAACGGTGCAGAAAAATTTATGGGGTAAGGGACACAATCTTAAAAACTCTAACCAACATATTAGGTTTTTAAGTGATATAGTCATTTTTAAAATAATTTATAGATTGCCGTTGATGTTGAATTATGATGCCTTCTAGTTAAGGAGTTCCTTCTTCAATCTCTTGGAAATAAATGTAGAAATTTCTTTGCAAAGATTTTAAAATAATTATATATATTTTAATGATTGATTTGGTTGAAATAAATGAAAGATCGGTATTCAAATTGATTAAGAACTAAATTAAAGTTTAGGTTTCAAATCTTTATGATATTAAGCAATCCTTCGATGCAATAATATCAGATTTCTCGAAATGAGCCTTAGAAAAGAAAGGGTAAATCCCTGGACTGGTCAGGGGTCAAGTTTCGGCTGTCAATCCCATATTACATTCAATCCCCTAATCGTGCATGATTATCCGTTCGATCCCCCCCTCCTTACGACAAAAATATCATCCTTGTCTTGTAAGATTTTTACACAAAGTTCTAATAATTCAAAGAATAAAATTTGTAACGAATCAATTTGCAAGAGAACGTTCCAAGAACTCGAATAATAAAATTTTGCAAGTCACAGGTTAAAGTGATTTATCATCTTGAAATAGGAGAACAAGCTGAAGGCCACGCGAATACTGGCTTAAAAAACATGCATTTTCAGAGTCATTTTATAAATGGGAATAAAATAATAAAAAATCAATAAATGAGTTGTGACTTATGAGACATCAAAAAATGCTTTGCGAACAACAATTTTTTAATATAACATGGGATATGGCAACTGATCATTAAAAAAAAATACAAAGAAAGAAAGATCCGAGTGTGAAGTGGCTACACGATTTTTTTCGACCAACAGGGAATATATGCACTATTACGAGGGAGATCTAAACTCGAGAATTATAACCATAAATATATGGTTAAAAGTGATAGAACAAATTCGGGGAAAATGTCTTCTGTTAAAGCTTGCACACACTACCACCAAAGTAAAAGATAGAAAGAAGTAAACGTCTGAGGATGGACTCGTGCCATTACTATGAGGATCATAGCTAAATAGAACCCACATCTTAAGTTGTACTCTAATTCTGTTGTTAAAGGCAAGCATGCGAGTAAAAATGGCAAGAGAGTAGTAAATCAAATATACAAGAAACAACGAAACCAGAAGCCAAGTTTTGATCATCTTAGCAGTTGTGTAAGTGGGGAATGCAGCAAACATGGCTGATGGCTCTCACGGATCGGATTCAAGCAGTAACAGTGCTTCATTGTCTCTTCACTCCCTCCGCAAAATGATGGCCGAAACCATTTTTAAATGTAGGATGGAGGCTACCCGGGTGCTCCAGTTTCATGAACAAGGTTCTAAACCTCCCACTAGCAAAATTGGAATCAAAAATCTCAGTAATTGCAGGCTGTGGGGTTCGAACCCACGCGCACTTATGTGCAGAAGATCTTAAGTCTTCCCCCTTAACCTCTCGGGCAAACCTGCTAGTTGAAGCACTATTGTGTGTCTTTAATATCTACTTAAATTTTAGTGATAATTCGTTTTCATATCTGGGTAGCCCCCCCTTTTTTTGGCTAAGGAAATACATTTAACTTCATATATTTAAAATTAAACGAAAGCTATACTTTTGAAACTAAAAAAAATCCGGATAACTTAAAAAAAATTTTGGTTGTGTATCAGAAATATTGTAGAGTATTTGATTCTTTAAGGAAATTATTTTTTTTTGGTACTAGATTCTTTAAGGAAATTATGATTATGATTAGGACTTTCATTCATTCTTGTTAAGATTTTTTTTCTTTGCAGATTTTTGTATATATTTATTCCCACTTGTCTTATAACATAACATTATGCAATACAGATAAATGAACACAAAAAAATGCACCATTTTTCGGACATAAACAATTTAATATTTATTTTTTGATAGAATTTTAATATTCATTATAATATACCATTTTTCGGACATAAACAATTTAATATTTATTTTTTGATAGAATTTTAATATTCATTATAATATATATTTTTTCGAAAATTATTTTCAACAAATTACCCAAAATATATAACATTTTTATTAATATATATACTCTTTAAATATTTTATAAACTCAAATACACTTAATTTTTATTCCAACTATAAAATAATTTATTGCCTACTATTTTATTTATGAACTTTAAAATTATATTTTTGTTTTTTTATGTATATACTTATCTGATTATATTAAATTATTAAATAATAGAATACAGATTGAGATAATTGGGGTGTTTGGCAAAACGTTTAAACAACCCAAAAACACATTCAACAGTATTTTTCTGCAAAATAAGATAATCTCCTTCACACATTTACCTCGTAAATACAAAAACACTTCTACACCGCTTTTCTAAAATGCGGTGATATCAAAATGAATTGATATTAATAAATCCTATATAGCCCGAGACGATATAAAAGCGTTTTGTGACAAGGCACTTTCACAGACCCTACCCTCTTCTTCCTCAGTCTCTCACTACCCCCTTCCCCCCGGCTTGGAGAAGGGGATCTCTGGACTTGTTTAAACCAAACCCTAAAAACCAAAACAGCACTGATTGTGAGACTCGCGCGAGCCACGCCAAGTATAAGAAGGTGAATCTGTTATTTGCGTTCATTCGGTTATGGCGGAGCATTTGGCATCGATTTTCGGAACGGAAAAGGACAGGGTGAACTGCCCCTTCTACTTCAAGATCGGAGCCTGCAGGCATGGTGACCGCTGCTCCAGACTTCACACTAAGCCCACCATTAGCCCTACTCTTCTTCTCTCCAATATGTACCAGAGGCCTGACATGATCACCCCTGTCGTCGACCCTAACCAAGGGCAAGCACTTGACCCTGACAAGGTCCAAGATCACTTCGAGGTTCGAATTTCATTTTTTCCCCTCTGTATTTCGATGTTGATTTTTCAATTTTTCACTTGCTATTTACTTCTGTTCTTTCACGTTTATTACTGTTAGCATCTGAAATCGGCAATTCTGGACCTGAGAAATAACATTTTTAATTTCAATGAGTGTCGGTCTGTGAGTGCAGGATTTCTATGAGGATCTATTTGAGGAGTTGAGCAAGTATGGAGAAATTCAGAGCTTGAATATTTGTGATAATTTGGCCGATCACATGGTATACCTTCTCTGTTTTCTCCCCAGCTTATTGCTTTTCCTATTTGTCTTTTTGGTTTTATTATGCGGTACTTATTATTTCGTCGGTCAGGTTGGCAACGTGTATGTTCAATTTAAAGAGGAGGACCATGCTGCTAATGCGCTGATGAATCTAACTGGTAGATTTTATTCAGGTTATTTCCCATCTTCATTCCTTTTCCTTTTTCATTGTTTTATAACATTAGCTTCCTCTTGTCAGTCTCTGGTTGCTTTCATTTTGGATTGAAACTAATTTACCGTGGATAGAATGTCACATCAATTGGCTCATCTGGCATGTGTTGTTAGTGGTAATCCATTTGAACGGGAGTGTGATATCGTATTTGATGTGTTACATCCTTAAAATTATCATTTGTATGTTTAATATATGGATCTTAGGAGCTAAATTTGATTAGGATAAATATTGAAGGAACCATTTTTTGTATGGGTTTCAGGCACTGGTTTTTCCCCTATAAATATAATTTAGCTCTTTCTCTCATTTGTGACCTAACATGATCGGAGTTGGTCTTAATGGTCGTACATGTGGCTTGTTTGAGTCATTGTATGCACTGAGGTTCAAGGCTCAGGAAGAAAGTAAAGTTAATGTTCGCTGTAGATTTTATCTTGATGTGGACGAATCTGATTAGCTGCCAACGCTATTCCCTTGTGGAATTAATTTTCCATGGAATGGGGTTTCTTGCCATAGGTTTTCCATTGTATTAGTCTCCTTTTGTACTGACAGCTATAGGGATATCCCTTTCACTGCTATTGCAAGTTAGATAGGCGAGGATCAGTGCTGCATTTAGTGTCTGGAGAATTATATCAATAATTTATTGTGTGCACATGTATGTGGGTGTGGTTTTCAACTTCCCCGTGCTTTGTACCAATCATGTATGTATGCATGTGAGTACTCTTTCTCTTCTCTATGCCTCTCCTCAGTGTTTTTATCTACCTTACCTCTTTGTCCGTCTCAGTATTCTGCTGAATCCCCGATTAAATGCTTTTTTAACATTCTTGCTTGCATCCGATACTTTAATTGGTGTGATCTTATCAACCTTTTTTTGGAGAAGTGGGATTTATGTTTTTATAAAGAAAAAAGGAAATTAGTTGCTGGTTCATGATTAATTGGGATGCATAATTATTATGCTTCACAAGACTTATTAGTTGGCTTGCTCTTCCATGCATCTCTCTTCCCTGTGGTAAGAAGGCATGGTTAATGCCATGCATTTGAAGTATTCCCAGCAATAAAACTGTGTTTTGTTTGAAGCATATTGTACTGTTCATACTTGCAGTTTCTCAACATGTGATGATTGTCACTGGCAGGACATGAGCGTATCTAGATAATCATTGCTGCACTGAAATGGTTTTTTATGAATAGAAAAACTTTGCAAAAGGAAATACTGAGTACTGTCATGTGATTGAGGCCTCCATCCCCTTTTCAAACTGTTGTAATTATTATTACCACAAAACTTCTAACTTTGAATGACACCACCAGGACGACCTATCATTGTTGACTTCTCCCCTGTGACGGATTTTCGAGAAGCTACTTGTAGGCAGTATGAGGAAAATGTTTGCAATCGTGGTGGCTATTGCAATTTCATGCACTTGAAGAAGATTAGCAGGTTGGTTTTTCAGCAAAGTATGCTTCGCCTTTTCAAACATTTTTTTGCATCGGCATGTTAGTTTTCATTGTCTATTTACACTCTGC
Organism: Vachellia pachyceras; assembly: GCA_025593235.1. Lineage (NCBI taxonomy): Eukaryota > Viridiplantae > Streptophyta > Magnoliopsida > Fabales > Fabaceae > Vachellia > Vachellia pachyceras. The sequence continues at coordinate 17,511 of JANTPZ010091523.1, forward strand.
TTTTCTTGTTTTAGGGAGTTGAGAAGGAAGTTGTTTGGGAGAAATAGGCGATGGCATGGTCATGGGGGAAGCAGGAGCAGGAGCCCTCCTAGGCATCGTAACCATGATGACCGGTTGCATGCTGGACGTGGTTCTGGTAGAAGAGATTACGACAGACCTCATGGCCACCAAGGTAGGAGCAGGTTGCCTAGGAGCGGTAGTCCTCGGAGAAGAACAAATCGAAGTAGAAGTCCTGTGGGAAGGGACAGGAGTCCTGTTAGAGAAAGTAGTGCGGAAAGGAGAGCTAAAATAGAGCAATGGAACAGGGAGAAGGAACAAGAAGAATCTGGCAACAAGTACAACAGAAATGGTAATGATAATGAATATGATGTTGTGCAGAATGGAGGCGAATTTGATGATGATCACCGGCAGCATCGTGACTGACGTCAGGATGATTAAGACCGTGTAGCCAGTGTGGCATGTATTCTGGTCCGTACTTTTTGCGCTTCCAGTATGCTTAGTTTTACAAGTGTGTCCTAATTTGAATTGTTCATTTAGTTTTTCAGTTATAATAGTTTGTAATATCTATATTTTTGCAAGTCACGTGTTAGCACCAAGAAGGAATAGATGAAGTTCAGTTTTCAGTTTTTTTTTAATCAAAATCCCAAGGTCATGTTTGGACTTATGGTCTCATTTTTTAGGACAATGGAATAGGACGGGGAGGAGGATGTTTTCATGGAAGGTTATTTCGTGTTTTGCAGGCAGAAGAAGGAACAAGATGATTTAGTCTGTTGACATGTGAAAACATTTCAAGTACTAAATATGTATCATCGATGTCTATTACTGAAACTGAGCACATTTGATTTAGCATCTTCTATTAAGTGATGAGGGCATGCAACAAATATAAGTCGGGATACAACAAACATTCAATGTCATACTATTATGATTTCATTGTGAAAGTTTCTAGCTTTATAAATAGTGAACAATTTGATATCTGGGAATTGCTTATTTTATTTATAGAGGCGAACTGGATTTATAGACCTAATTCTAGGTTACATCATAATCCCTAGAATCATGCAAGGAAATTATGCAATATTATATCTGCAATGATCCAGGCATGCAATCAGGTAAATACAGTAAATGTAAATGACAGAAAGACTAATTGGGCCTAAGGCCCATATCTTAACTTCAACACTCCCCCTTAAGCTGGCGAATAATTATCCTTCATTACCAGCTTGCTTATTAATTCCTCAAATATGGGTCTTGCAAGAGCCTTGGTGAAGAGGTCACCTACTTATTGTCTTGACGGTACATGAGTTATTTCAATAATTCCTTCATCCTCCTTTTCTTTGATGAAGTGCTTGTCTACATCAACATGTTTAGTCCTCTCATGATGAATGGGGTTTCTGACCATAGCAATGGTTGAGTTGCTATCACTCTTTAGTCTTATTGGAGTATTTGGTGCATATCCTAGCTCTTTCAGCACTCTGATCATCCACATTCCCTCACAAACACCACGAGCTAGTACACGTAGTTCTGCTTCAGCACTGCTTCTTGACATCACAGATTGTTTCTTGCTTCTCCATGTCACAATATTTTCCCATACTGAGGTACAGTACCCTGAGGTTGATCTTCTATCTGGTAAGAACCCTGCATGGTCCGCATCTGTATATACCACTATTTCCCGGGAAGGTCCTTTGGCGAAATATAATCCACGCCCTGGTGTCATCTTAAGATATTGTAGAATTCTGTAGACTGCATCCATATGCTCCTCCATAGGTTTATTAGTAAATCGACTCACCATGCCAACCGCGAAGCTTATGCTTGGACGTGTGTGAGATAAATATAGAAGCTTTCCCACTAGTTTCTTGTATCTTTCAGCATCCACAGGTACTGTCTTCTTCTGTTCCCTTATATCTATTGTCTCTTCCTCCTTTATTTCACTGTTGTCAAGCTTCATGCCTGATTCCATTGGTGTATCAGCCGGTCTGGCTCCTAGCATCCTTGTTTCTCCAATGTATATTTCCGCTGAGAGACTATGATTCCATCACGAGATCGTGCCACCTCCATCCCTAGGAAGTATCTAAGGCCTCCTAGGTCCTTCACTTCAAATTCCTTTTCTAGAGACCTCTTCAACTCTGTTATTTCGTTCACGTCATCTCCTGTTAGGATTATATCATCTACATAGACGATGAGTATAGCAACTTTACCATCGGAGTGTTTTACGAACAAAGTATGATCTCCCTGACTTTGTGAGAAACCCACCTTCTTAACAGCTCTAGTGAATCTTTCAAACCATGCTCTTGGAGATTGCTTCAGACCATATAGTGATTTATAAAGTCTGCAAGCCACCCCCGGAGTATTATGCTCAGTGAGTCCTTCCGGGACCTCCATATATACTTCATCCTCTAAGTCTCCATTCAAGAATGCGTTCTTTACGTCCAGTTGATGTAAATGCCAATCCAGATTTGCTGCTAGAGACAGAAGTATTCTAATCTGATTCTCGCGGTCTCTAATCATCTCAAGACCCAATCAAAAATTACCTAAATCTAATGCAATATAGTACACCAACCCTAGGATCGTTCTCTTATCAAGGAGCATTTGTTTTGAATCCCTAAGTTAGACTAAGTGTTAAATGTTTAAATGTAGGGGTTTTTATAAAATGATTTTCTAAACTACAGCTAAATGCAAAAGAAATTGAACTAAATGAATTCTTTTAGATTTTCAAAAATGATGAATGCCCTTGGTGATAGAGATGTGACCTTCCTCGCCCAAAAATAATCGTGGGAGTTATAAATTCATAACACTCAAGTCCAATATTCTCAATCGATAATAACCCCTACGAACATAGCTAACTATTACTTATTGAGGTATTGTTAAAAACCGTTTAATGCACAATTAAAATCGGAATAATGCAATGAGTCTTCTCATAATAAAATGCTAAACAGCCATTCTGAAGCACCAAATAATCATATTAACTAGATAATAACACGCTAATTAACATAATTAAATTAATGCTATTAAGAAATTAAAAACCAATACTTGTTTCATAATGCATAGTCCAAAATTAATTATGAAAATCAATCCAAACAGAGATAAATAAACATCCATCTCAGTTCCAAAATCATATACAATCATCCCTAAAACTAGAAAATCTAAATACATAATTTTAGACTAATGGAAGGATAGA
>JANTPZ010091525.1:0-10844 GCA_025593235.1 Vachellia pachyceras
GATATTCATTTGAGTTGATGCTCAATTGCAATTTTGCTCGTTCGGTTTCATTCCTATCAGTACTCATCTATTCTTTCTACTCCAGGTTAAGATTTCTTGACTTATTTGTACATCCAATTTTTTTCTGGAAAAACTCGTTTTCCTGTTTCATGTTTGGGAAACCAAAGTTCTTAGCGCGCACATTACTTTGAGCTATAGCAAGTGCTGCTCCTTTTTGGGCCTAATTCCTGATCACTGTCAAAAGCGGGAGAACGATGCTAAAGTAAAATGCAACATGCTGCCAATGAGAGTTTGGCACAGATGGTAAGTAACGGGCTCAACTCCCATAAGGAGGTGAGTTCGATTCCCTCTGCTGTTGCGAGAGTTTCTTTGGTAGGAGATCTCGTAAGCCCCTTGTAAGTGTTCAAAGAGTCCTGGGGCTGTGCACTGGCCTTGGTGGGGGATCGGTGTTGAACCCACCTAAACTTTTTTATTATAAAAAAAATGCAACATGCTGATAGGGAAGGAACGGAATGAAGCATTTATTACAATACATACATTACAAACACACATATATATAAATACAATATGATTACAATTGAATTAATAAAATTAAATAGACAATTTAATCAATGATTCAAGGCCTATTTATCCTTTTTGCAGGACTCAGCAATCTTCTTAGCAACACAATACGCTGTGGATTGGATTGTTATCATTGGATTGACGCCAACAGCGCTGGGTAAAACGCTAGCATCACAAACATACAAGCCTTTTGCTTCCCAACTCTCCCCATTCCCATCAAGAGCGCCCTGTTCTTGAGTGGGACCCATTCTACAGCTTCCCATTTGATGAGCACTAGCATAAATGGTCCACAGTTCATTCCTTGATCTTGGACCCCCCACCACTATGACTTCGTCCAAAAACCCCTCAACGTCCTCCTCCCTCACCCCTTCACACTTCATTTTCTGTCCATCGCTCCTGAATGTTCCCACTTCCACAGCTCCTGCTCCGATGAAAACTCTCAGTGCCAGCCTCAATCCCTCTCTCAGGTTTTCTTTATCCCACTGGTCCAGTCTGTATTTGATTCTCCCTTCCTTCAACACTTCTCCTGATCCTTTGTCCCTAACCAGTGCAAAAATGACAGCAGTTCTTGCATACTTCATCATCCTGTCCCTCATATCTTTCCCTGAAATCCATGGAACATATGCAGAAAATGATCCGGGCCCGAGTTCTGGGGTTTCTAAGATGAATCTTGGAGTGGAATTCTCAGCACACACCTTGTGGATTGAGGTAATGATTCCTCCCTCATGGTTGTTCCCTTGGTATTGTGTCATCTCTTCTGGGAAGTATCCCCAGGCAAATAGAACAGGATGGAGGTGGAGGTTCCTTCCAATGTTTGGATTTTGCAGGCCACTGGAAATCATTAAAGGAGGTGTCAACAGAGATCCACATGCTGATACTGTTACCTTTGATTCGATTTGGAGTTTCTTTGACATTCTGCTCCCCATTGTTCTTGCAATCACCCCCAGGCATTTCTTTGTCCTTGTTCCGTCCTTCCTATCTTCCAATATGAACTTCTCGGCTTTACATCCAGTTAGGATCACCGCTCCATTTTGCACAGCATCAACCAACCAAGTGGAGTCTGCGCCCTTTTTATCCCCTGTTCTACAGCCATAACAGCACGAGCCACAGTAATGATCTGCTGAGGAATTTATAGCAACTGACTCGATTTTCAAGCCAATATTCTCGCCCCCTTTTCGAAGAATTTGATTCTGAAAGCTTTCCTTTGCACATTTCTCCGTTACACCAATCCTCCTCCACACTGCTTCCATGGCAGATTGGTATGTGGAGCTTCCAAAGAGTGGAATTTTGTAGTGTTCCCACCATTCCTTGAGAACAGAATCTGGTGTTTTGATGGATGCAGACCAGTTTATAGCGGAGCCTCCTCCCACAGTTGAGCCAGCCAAGATCATCATTTTTCCGTCAAGTGTTGACAAGATCCCACCCGATTCATATAGCTCATTGAACGAAGGGCCTTCCAGGGAAGAGTAATCTTCGGGCACAAAGTAATTCCCTTTCTCTAGAACCACCACTTTTAGGCCTGAGCCTGCAAGAACGGCGGCTGCGACTCCTCCCCCACAACCAGAACCGACAACTACAACATCACATTTGATCTTGTAAGTGTCGTTCTGCGCATCTTCACTGACTTGAAGGCCCTTTTCTGTGAGGGACTTCAAAATAGTGGCATCATTTTTGTGGATGGTCTCAATTATTCCTTTCTCAAGAGGCCTCTCCTTTCGCTTCAGCTTTTCCCTTGCATCCACTTTGTATTGGATAGCTTCCCATGTTGGGTTACTCCCATTTTGATCCACCTGCAGCAATTGGAGAACACAAAAAGCTTATTGCAAAAACACCATAAAGGAACAGCAAAAGAGAGCGTCGAACTCGTACGAAACATGGAAATGACTTTTTCCACTTAAAGACCGGAGTCGACTGTCTTGTCTTGTTGAGTTCGATTTGGTTATTTAGATATGTGGCTTATAAAAAGATACCAGTTAGTCTAGACTGTTAAAATTTAATCAGAATGATGATGGAAACACAGAGACTTGGTGAAAAGAAAAGAAATCCCATTTTGCGTATCTAGTGAGAGTCAACCTGAGCCTGTACTTCTCCGCCTAAAAGGCTCTTTCCGGTCACCGTCGATCCCTTTTTTGAAAAAAAATAAGAGAAGGGTATCAATGTCTTTTCATCTACTAAATTCATGTTCATATGGCTATAAAGGGGTCCAGTGAAATTTGTACTAATATTTTCGCGAACACCCTGTTGCTTCGTGATATGGACAAGAGATTTTCCGTGAAAAACTGTCATTCATAACCCAACTGAAGTCCTGTGAATGCAGTTTCTCCACGTCATATTGTCGCACAATTTGTTTAGGAGAGGCATGGGGAGCAATACTTATGAAGAGAACTACTGTAAGATTGGGCTGAAGGTTTTTGAGAATGATGGGGAGAAGCATTACCCTTGAGAAAAAATTATAAAAGAAGATGATTTTCATGATGAAGAACGCGATCCTCAGAGGAACGAGACGCTTTTCCCTGGACCAGTTCTGCAGGATCCGTTCTCTCTTGTCCAGCGATAACTCGGAGAACTTGTGGACGAAGGGCCAATTCCTATCCATCGCAATTCTTCCGCAAAGCAGCAACGTTCCCAGTCTAAACGACAGAATCCGCAGAACTAAGCTCACAACGAACTGAGCCTCCGGCCGAATCCTCCTGTGCAACAAATCCGCCGCCTGCAATCCATTCAACGAAGCAAATTAGAAATCAGGGACGTTCGAATCCAGTGTATATATACAGAGACAGAGGTTATGTTTCTTCAGTGCACTAAAACGGAATCGAGAAGAAGTGAGAGATGGATTTGAGTGCGGCGAGATTGACCTCATCGGGAAGAGGCGCTTGAGAACCGGAGGTTGTGCGGAAGGAGTGAAGAGAAGGGTTGTGAGAGGCATAGTCATGGATGTGAGTGATGGGAGGTAGAAATGCCTCACAGACAGCAGCCAGGGCTTGCATCTGGCTTGAAGATAAGGTATGACTATAACCCCTTTGCTTTCCCTCTCCGCTCAACAGAGGGTGACTGCTCTGTCTGCTCATCTCTCTCTCTCTCTCTCTCTGTTTTGGTTAAGTTTCATTCCACATCTCAGGAAGGATGCTGTTATAGGGGAGGGAGATGGCACAGCGGAAATAAATGCGTAGTATGAATGTGTGATCGGAGTGGTTAGAGGTTGCACTCAGTTTTGCGACAGGCACACAGGCACATCACTGAAGGATTATTAAAAAAACATTAAACAACACAGAAGATGCCAACATTCTTTCACGTTGGATATATCCTATACGTAAGCGACAAAGTTTGTATAAAGATTTAATTAATTACATTTTTTTTAATTTTTTAACCCGGTCCCTCTCATCTCCTTTCCTATTCCTACTCTCTCGTCATCTTTGTTTTGAATTAGCAATTGTAAAAATAAATAATTTGTCTTAACTATTTTTCATAGAGGTAAATATATAATTACTGCAACGTAATTTATGTTTTGATAATTTCTTACAAAAAGAAGTGAATTTAACATAAATTTATGGAGATAATATATTAAGAAATTAATTATCTTCTAGGCTGGGTCTGGAGACGGACCAAACCACTGTTCGACTCTTAAAGGCCTTTTTTTTCGCATGTGCTCTTCCAGAGAAGCCTGCAGCAAACTGATCGGAAGATCTGCAACTAAGCCCATCTTCTACAATTAGGGTTCCCTAGCTCATGCTTAGCATTCCATAATAATAAACAAAAAAAAGTTTTGATCTTTTATATTATATAATAAAAGATGGTATATAAATTGAAACGTTTCATCATATTCTTCAATGATGAGTAACAGTTAACTCTAATATTTCTTCTGTGTCTATTCATTAGATATTTTCTTGGATTCTAAATATGAGGTTCAGGAGCCATTGAATTCAATCCGATGCTTTATTATAGTCATTGATACGCTTTTGATTTGCTTCACCAGCTAATTCTTCGGTGCCTAAAGTTTTGTTTGTTATTTAGTCCCCAAATGGGCAAGTGGGAAATATGTTTATATATATATAATTGATGCAATCTATTGCACACTATTAGCAAATAGAGCAATAAGAGTAAAACAATCCAACACCATTTCCTTGAGACCTAAATGTAGACATTCGTAGCAAACTAGATAAAGCAGCCTCTGCATAAAAACCCAAATTAAGATTAAACACATGGGTTAATAATAATACTGTAGATTTTGATAAATAAAAGCAAAGATTACTACCTAGCGTTGGAGTGCAGTGGTCAACGTAGCTGTCACTCTTCAGGTGAACATGCGTTTAAATCTTAGAGAAGCGTTTGAGGGTAGGGGATACCCACCCTTGGTGTAAAGCACCTTACAGGGGTGCACCATTCCCTGCTTCGAATTAGTCGGTTGCCCTGGGTTACCTGATCCAATTAAAAGAAGGACAATGACTCAAGAAAAGGCATTGGATACCGGGAGGTTCCGGGGGGCCAAAGGCCTATTTGCATGTTGTTCACCAAAAAAAAAAAAGCAAAGATTGAACAAGTGAAAAGCACTGTGACCACTTGTTACTCCCATTGAATCTGTCTGATCGAAAACAAAATACCAAAGGAGCTCCCCTTTGAAGAATACAAAGCCTATGAATGAATATGAGTGACCTAAAAATCCAAAGTGGATTATGTGAATATCTGTGCAGCCAACGAATGAAAATTGAAATAGACACCAACACGAAGCAAACATGTACTTAAGCAAAAAGAAACGTGTGAAGTTGTGGTTTGTATCCAAAGGTACATGGGAAGGAGTCAAATCACCCCCAACGCGATTCCTATGACGCCATCCTCTTTCTGTGGTTGGAATTAAATTTGGAAAAGTCAAACGTACGTTTAATAGTGTTTTTCTACAAAATGATATAATCTCCTTCACACATTTAACTCGTAAATGGTAAAAACACTTTTCTGCTGCGTTATCAAACGACCATTTCACCCCCAAACGGTGTTTTGTGGATAATGTCTCTTTCCTTTTGCCCCTTGATGTCAGCCATGTTACTTCCTTCATCAGGCAGCACGGATGTTCTTGAAATGCTAATAAGCCGATTCACCCAAACTCTACGCCATCAACACCACTTGCTTTCTCTGGCGAGCCTTTTAATGCTGCAGCCCTCTAGCCATCTACTCTACATATTTTCTTTTATATTACCACTTTTCTCGATTCATTACATAAAAATGGGGGAAAAAGAAAGAAAAAATGAATGAAGGGTCGAAGAATATCTGCAAACATTATATTGCATAAATTCTTGATCAACCATTCAAACGAAGGGCATTGGAGACGGTTGCTTTGAAGTTGGTAACAACTAACGCTGCCCGGCTTAACCAAAATCTCAGCTAATTCTATAAAGAATCCTGGGGAGAAGATTCAAGTAGGATTCAAAAAGAAGTTATTACATCTTCTTGAAATAAGAAATTGATATTTTACCGAAACTCTTATCATATACTCATACGGTACAAAGTAAAATAACTAACTTGAAGCAAGGGAGGGAGGTTTTTGATAGCTACAAGGTCTACAACTTCCACCCGAGGAATTTCTTCTTTAATTCTTGACCATGTATTTATGCAAGGACAAGGCCAATATAAGCACTGTCACAACTACCTAAATATTGAAGAACTGGTAGAAGTAGAATTATAAATAAAATCATTAAATGGTCCTTTAAGAAATACAGAAAGGGTGGGTGAAATGGTTAGTACGTGTTGTCAAATGGTTAGACAAAGTATAAATTAGTTAATTAATGCCACATGACAGTAACAATAATGAATCGTTGTATTTCAACCTGAAGGAAGTCTAGGATAATAGATTTTAAGCCCCATAGTGTCCAGTTACTTCGTCAACAGTAGAGAAGGGTAAGTGGGACCCAATGAGGAGGATATGCTTGAAGCATGCAACATCCGGAATGAGGCCCATATACATATATAATGTAATATTCACTTTGCAGTTCAATTTATTTATTAAAATAATTTTTACATTAAGTTCGGGGACAGTATATTTAGCATGTCAATGACAGTGATGAATGTTTAAACACTCCTCAGTTGTATGATATGTGGTTTCATTAATTTGTTCGAAAAGCTTCATCTTTAGGTCCATTGCATTGAGCCAAACACAGCTTCTCCAAATGTACGTAAACGCTTGCTCTTCAATCTTAGCCAAAGGCTCACAGCAATCCAACATGGAATCGTCAAACCACGTGCCTCCGAGGGCCCGTTAATAAGAAACAATATTGAGTCTGTTTGGAAACGCGGTAGAGAAGTATTTTTACGCAAGCTAAGATAAATATGTTAAGGAGATTATCTTGTTTTACGGGAAAACACTGTTGAACGTGCTTTTGACTTTCCTTAACGCTTTACCTAACAAGCTGATTAATGCAATGACACTTTAAGTTGAGACATATATAGATTAGTTTAATTTCGGAAATCAAAGTGCCATCAATTAACTAGCTTAATGACTTTAGTTTAATTAACAAAGTCTCTGCAAAAGCTTGCCTTTTGAAGGATCTGTATCTTAATGATTCATTGATGCTTCATGAGATTAAATGCAGCGGGAAATCACATGGCTTCTGGTGCATCATCCATTAACTTCTTCAACAACTTCTTCAACTCTATATAATACCCAACTGGCCAACTATATGTATGTGTGTGCGTGTGCGCGTGTGCGCGCCCTTAATTCCTCTCCCAAAAACGACCATGGGGATTTTAGGAAAAGATCACGAGCATCTGGTCAAGGACGTACGGCACTCAGTGGCTCCAATATTGACATAAAGAGCCTATCTGCAGGCTCACATGGGGAAGCAAATCAAATCCCCATTCTTTGAAAGAAGTTATTTCGAAATAGTGTACCAGGCTAAGCCATCTTCACCGTTCACTCCTCATTCTTCTGTCTCCATGCATACCAGCGACATCATCTCTCTTGTCTCGTGTCACTACCCTTTAATTAATTTGACGTTGGCAGTGTTCATATAGTAGACAAGTGTTGGACAAGCCTTAATTGTGAAGCCCGGATGCTTCACTTGTTCTTGTGATGAACTAAGAAGCAAGATTTAAAAAAAGAACAGTGAGAGAGGTGATTTTGATAATAAACAAACAAAAAAGGCCTCAGCAAGTTAGTATAACGGAAAGGGTTGGTCTTTCTAATAAAGGTTTGAAACCCCTCTGTTACACCAATCATCCTCCAGACTGCTTCCCTGGCAGATTTCTGTGTGGAGGTTCCATAGAGCAGGATTTTGTAGTGTGATGAGCATTCCCTGAGAACAGAATCAGGTGTGTGTTGATCGATGCATGCGAAGCAGTTTACAAAGGAGCCTCCGATCTGACGGTTGAGCCAGCCTTGTTGATAGAAAAATGATGGCCATGGCTGGCTCAACCGTGGGAGGAGGCTCTTCTGTAAACTGGTCCGCATGCATCGATCAACACATCACCTGATGCCGCTGTCAGGGGATGGTCTCGACACTACAAAGTCCCGCTCTATGGAACCTCCACATAGGAATCGGCGACGTCGAATCCAGAAGATGTCGATAGATGTTATGTTTGTTCATTGTACTAAAACGGAATCTGGAATGAAGGGAGTTGAAGGGCTTTGAGAGGAATGATCATGGAGGAAGGTGCGATGTGAGGAGTGAGGGTGAGAGGTTTATATCATAGGCGATAGAGATGATGACTTACTGTTGGCAACATGCATGCGTGCTCTTTCTTGTTAATGCCTCTGATGGATGTTTCCTTTAATGGTAAATACAAGGCTGATGGGTTATTTAATTATTGAAACCCATCTACCGCTGCTGTATCTAACTCACTTGTCGCATGTCAAAAAAGTGCATTAAATTAAGAAACTTTGTCACATGTTCCCTCAACTTGTACTTACTTTTTGGGGTTTGCTTCCGATCTGGATCTAAGCTAATTGGGAAGGCAAAATATTGCAATTTGAAGAGTTTGGTCATGAATATATATATATATATATATTGCCCACTTGTCCCTTGCTTTCTGGCCTCCCCATATGACTGCTTTCCTAAGACCAAAACTTTGTTTATGAATATATTACTATAAAACCAAAACTTTGGCAGCCAGATCTCGTTTTCCTTATCCCTTTTCCTTCTGCCCCATGGGTCATCTTGAGCCACCTGACGACATATGAGCGCCTCACTTGACGCCATCCACGTGATTTCTTACTACTTTTGAAACCACTGAGCTTCATTACCGTTTGGGAGCACAATAGAGAAGTATTTTTACACAAGCCGAGATAAATATGTAGAAGAAATTATCTCGTTTTTTAAAAAAAATACTATTGAACGTGCTTATGAAGAGTATATAAGCTTTTCCAAATAAACACGTTAAGGGACTAGAGGCTAATGATGATGATGATCAGTCTTCAATAATAATAATAATAATTAGCGTTGTATAATAATGATCATAGATTAATTAACGTGTATCAATCACGTGCAACCACTGCTATTTGCGCTAAATTATTTTTGGATGTATCTGGTGTACTCAAGTATTCTTCCCCCCCCCCCCGATGTGTTAACACTTTAAATTACTTTTTTATGCATTTATTACCTTAAATTTTCAACTGTATCAAATGTCCTTGAGTGCTAAATGCACTACAAAATGTCTTAGTGTGATGGATGAAAACTTTGAGATCTACAAGTGTAAACAATACTTTAGAATACAGACGCATTATAAAACACTTTAAAATGTTATATGCATTTAAAAAATACTTCAAGATATTAGATGTATATTTTTATTAATTGAGATTTAATGTTTTGTTGATAAGCTCCTCAAACTCCGCACTATATAAAATTGGAAAAAACATACTAATTTAAGGCAAATTTAATAATTTAACAACGTGAGAATCAATAGCTTGTGATGCCTTATAGTAAGGACAAATAAGGAGTATGATTAAAAATTACTATTGCAAGAGGACTTATTTTCTAAAACTTGATGAATCAGTACTTAGAGGTATCAAAATTTAATAGCCACTAACAACCATTTGGATCAATCAAAATCTCAGCTAGGTTAGTTCTACAAAGAATTCTGAAGAAAAATTGATCCATTACCACTAACCGTAAAAGTATTTCTCTATCATTTTTTAAATGGATCCGATCCATTACCTCTTTTTAAGACATTTTTGCACAAGAAAAAGGAAAAAAATTGTTTTTACATATTTACCTCATACTAAAATCACGATAGAGGTTGTTAGTAGTCACAGAAGAGTATGTAACTTCCACCCGCAAACTCTCTTCTTTATGCCTCGTTTGGTAGCAAGGAATTGGAGTTGAAGAATTGGAATTGGAGTTGGAATCCATATCATGTGTGTTTGGTGTGTTGGAATTGAACTCTACCTAGATTTCATGGAACCCAAAAATGATGGAAGTCAGTTCCAACCTCACCCTCATGGAATTGACTTTTAACCTCATTTCCTCCTTCAGTTGACATCTTTACCTTCATCACAGAGCATCAAGTTGACGGTAGCGACGGTGACCCACTTCCACCTGTGACGACCTTGTAATGGCTTGCGACGACGACGACCTTCTTCTCCGACATCGGCCCACTTCCACCTGCGACAACGATGACCTGCACCTTCCTTCAGCGATGCCTCCTCCTCCCACAACGATGCCTCAGATCTGGGTTCAATTCGGTTTGCAGCGGTGACGACCTCCCACGATACCTCCTCCTCCCACGACGATGCCTCAGATCTCCTCCCACAACGATGCCACCTTCCTTCGATTTGGGTCCATATCTCCTCCTCCCACGACGCCTCCTCCTCCCACCACTCTATCTGGACAAGATCTGGAAGCGATATGGATGACTTCTGGTTGCAAATGAACTTTTGTAAAAAAAATAAAATAAAAAGGGTATATTAGTCTTTTTAAATTAAAGATATAAATATTAAATTAAAATAATACCACACTTCTTCTAACATACCAAACATACTTTTAACCCTACTTCCATTTCTAATTCCACTTCCATCAATATCACTTTCGTGTACCAAACGGGGCATTAATGCCTGGCCATGTATCCAAGAGAAGGGTAATAAAAACGGATAAAATATCAACAAGAGATGGATTCAACCAAACTCTCTTCTTTGATGCCTGACCATGGTTAAAATTGTCGTTACTGAAATGTCACTATTGTAACATCCTAATTTTTATTTATAAGATTTAATTATCTTTGACAAATAAATATATATTTAAAAGATTTAATTGTTATTTAGAAATAATACTTATAGTTAGTATAATTTGTTTGGTAGTTGTGTG
>JANTPZ010091527.1:0-29541 GCA_025593235.1 Vachellia pachyceras
TCAGTATTGAATGAAAGTTTAGTCTTTGTAAATTGTAACATAGAAACAGTTGGACCCTTTCCCCCTGGTTTGGGTCTCGTCTAAGGTGGATTGGATTTGAGGGCCCAGACACGTAAGAACGCAACAAACTTTTATAGCTTTGTGGACATTAGTTTTGTAACCTTAGCTTAACAAGATTCCAATTAAATGGGCTTTTTTATATATACACTTCTATGAATCCAACCCAACTAAGACCGAAAATCTTTTTATTCTAAACTGTCTCGAAAACCCATCGTCCGTGGGTTCAATTGACGAAAGGATTGGGTTAGTACTCTCACCTAAAGGGAGAAAGTTCGATCTTAGAAAGTGACACTTTGTTGTAGCTCCAGTCGCAGCGCTTGGAAAGGCATCACCACACTTTAGTGAAGCTGGGATGACCTACCAGTGTGGCCAGAACTAAAGGCCGTACTTGAAATGCTCTAGTACCCGCAGGGACAGGCTCCGGTGGATCATGAGTTAGGTGCTCTGCCCTTAGATTATGGGTGAACCCAACCCTTTTCCTAAAATTTGTGTATAAAAAAAGCTGTCCCAGGAGTTTCTGGTTAAACGTCACAGCTGTAAGATGAATCCAAGTTTACAAGGTTTAATTCCTCGTAACATAATGGATTAAAATTAAAAAAATCAGTTAAAAATATGTTTATATTAAATATTTGATGATATCTTAAATGTGATAAGAGAACACGTGTACTGAGAAGGAAAAAAAAACAAAGGTTGAGACCGGGAGCAGCGATGCGCATACGGCAGAAGTACACAACATATCAGCCAAAATAAACATGCTTACGAACGTATGTACGCAATACTGTACCGTAATTCTTTATTTCCGAAGCCTGGCTTAAATGTACGTTTAAACATTCCATAAAAGGTTTAATAGGTGCACAAGTAATGTCACAAATATTTTTTTTTGCCAACAAGAATTGAGTATAAATTTCAGTTAATGAATCAATTAGATAATAAAAACCTACCATATGGAAGGTCAATTACATAGTATAAAAATTAAGTTATACATGACGTAAAAATTCAATTTTCTACGGTTCTATCCTTATCTAGAATTCTCCCATGTTTATAGTGAATTAAAAATGAGGAAATGATTTTGAACTTTTATGAATAGACTGTGGTGAGTGGTAAAACATCGGGAGTGTGAATAATGTGGCATGGTGTCAGGATCACGATCAGATAATGGGACCCTTGGAAATCAAAAATCATCATAGGACTAACAGTGAGAGATCCTAAAGAAAGTCGGCATGCATGATCCACAGAAATGCCAAAAGAACAAATAGAGGATAAATTAGCAGCAGCTTGACAACAAAGATTTAAAAAAATAAATTAAAAAAAAGGAGAATATAAGAATGATAATAAGAAAAATTTGCAATCAAATGTCAAATAAGAGAATTAATAGATAAAAGGTCATAAAAATTCATAAAATTACCATAAGATCCCAGAAGTAACTGTTGAGGTTGTGTGTGTTTGGGAACTCCGTTGGAAGAAAGGAGTTTACGAATTTCTAGATGATTTTACGGATTTTAAGATGGTTTTTATGGATTTCGAGATGGTTTTGTCTTGACTTACATGCACCATTAGGAAAATGAAGTTCCCAAACAGACACGTTGTCATTAACAACCTTATCAGCCTTCATTAATAACCTCAGCAACTACTCCTGAGGCCTTATGATAACTTTGTGGACCTTTAAAACCTTTCCTTCATTAATTCTCTTATTCAGGATTTGATTAGAAATTTTTCTAATAATAATAATAATAAACCTACGCCTATCAGGTCTTAGATACATGAATTAACGAACGAATGAACGAAGGAAGAGCTTTTCATGATGAGGCGGGGCATGTGCTTGCGGCCTTACTTCTGGGCTTTAATTCTGTGGGTGTCTCGTCAATCACTCACTCACAGCATCTACAACTCCTTACTCATTAATTGTCATCTTTGGGCGGTTCGTGGTGGCCCATTCCCTTCATCTTTTTTCTACCTCTCTTCCCTCATGCATGTCATCGCCAGCCAGCCAGCCAATCTGCACATGTGATGTGAGCAGTATAAATTTTTAGACTTGACTGATATGATATCTAAAGCCTTCTTCGTCTTTGTGGGGAAGACCAAGTGCAGACAGGGACTAGCCAGAGACATAAAGCCTGCAAGCCTAACTAGTTACATGCATATTTTACATACGCATCGCTTGATATTATCATGAGACTAACTTGGCAAGATTCAAGCATTATTGCCAGATATAATTGGGATTACTTCCTCCTCTATAAACTACTGTTAACCTCAGCTCAATATAATATAATGAATAGTCGTACCAGAGAAAGAGAGGGGAGGAAAATAGGTGAAGGAGGAGGAGAAAGTGGGGCGTTATATGCGCATCATGCTCATAACTTGTCTGTATATGTGAATATTTATATGCGCTGTATAGCTTGGTTTAGTCTTAGGGCACATGGGTGAACAGGCCGCAAATGTTTCTGTTCAAGCAATATTATATTCTTTCTTCAAAACACAAAAACCAACGAATAATTTTTGTTGTGTTGCATAATATAATGGTGCTCATGTTTTGTAACATGATAAGAAGCCTTAAAAGTACATCCAACAATATTTTTCTACAAAACGAGATAATCTCTTCCACATATTTACCTAAAATTAAGTAAAAGTATATATTCACCGTGTTCATAAACAAACCCAATAACATACGTAGATAGATCATCAGAAGGGTTAATGAATTAGAACAAGTCAGCAATCACACCACTGCTCTTTCTCTGATGCACAGTCATGTGTGTGTGTGGGGGGGGGGGGGGGGAATGGGATGTTCGAGACGCCCACCTTTCAATTGTTCACACTGTACTACTGTTATGTAAAGTTTGTAGCTTCAAATTCATTCTCTTGGCTATTCATTATTAATTGGCTATATAAATACTCCAATAATTAAATCTTGTACGCGTTACCTCTTCATCATGTACGTAGGCACAACCCAGCTCATTATAATTCCATTGGATACACATGTATCACACAGTATATACATATCAAATATAACCATATATATGTATACACACGAGATCTTGATCTGACCCTGTAACTTAATATTCTCGGGCCGCATAAATATGCTATGTGCATAAGTTGCACTATATATAACTTAATAACTTGATGGGTTTTTATTTATTTTCACTACAAAAAAATTGACTTTTAACGATAATAAAACCATAAAAAAGTCACATAGTTACTTACAATATTGACGGGATAAAAGTAAGTCACCGCTGAAAGTATACGTTTAACTGTGACTTTTCAGCAATGATTGTAAATCTTTGGTGACAACAAAAAGTATACCTTTGGTGGCAAAAAAAAAACATACTTTAATTTCAGCTACAACTTTTTTGCCATCGCTAAAATGTGTCACAATTAATGAAAAATAATAATGATTATGATGATTGCCACACCATCCATCTTGATGTGCCAGATATCAGCTACCAAGATGTGGCTCCTCTATGGTTTGAACTTGAAACATTATTGTATGTGCATGCTCTTTACCAAAACAACACAGACATATGATATTTAATATATGATTTAAGTACACATATCTTAAATATTTATTAATAAAATATTATTTTCATTAATAGAATATTATTTTTATTTTTACATTATATCTATATATTATTTATAATATTTATATATATATGAATATACCTTCATTAACATGTATTTATTAATATGATATATATAATATTACTTGTGGAATAAATTAAATATTAATAAAAATTATATAATTATTAATTTATTACATCAATTTTTATTTACTTATTTAATAAAATAGTTAGTATACAAATATCTGTTAACATACGAAATTAAAAAAAATTCCAATTATAGAGTAAACAATAGATATTGCTCATTTTTAAGAAATTTTATTTTTATTTTAAAATAGTGTTAAAAAATCTTCTAAAGATTAAGGCGATATCATAAAGGTAATCATTACAAGGTGATTTCCTACTTAATTATATTGAATTTTTTCTTGTGAAGGTTCCAAACTTATTGACCCTCTTGTTTTGGATGATCTTGATTAGTCATTTAAATCCTCAATCTCAACCAGAATTTCATGGAAAACGATTAACTTTTGCTCAATCCAATCTGAATGATCTCAATCAAGTACACGAGCTGTTAGAGGATGATTTTACAGATACTTAATCTTAAATACGAAAGGTTGGACTATCGAGTGTGGATCTTTCAATCATCACCAAATATGTCTTCTTCAATTTTGAACATGGGATAGAAATAAATTATGGTGGGATGATACATATATAGGAACACCATATTGAATTTGTAAAACAAATGTTTTTAAGCATAAAACATGTGAAAATGAAAATTGATTACCTCATTCTAATCATTTTGATGAATAACATATTTATTATTATGAGATGTTAAACATTTAATTTAAATAAACAATTACATTCTTTGTTAACAAGAAAATTGCTAATGAAAGTTGCATATTAGCGTCTTGCCGACACTAAAAGTCTTGCCTTCTGAGGCGACTGAAAAAAAGTCGCAGAAAGTTTTGCCTTAGCAGTGATGACATAAAAAGTCACAGTTGAAAGTATGGCCTTCATGTAGACGAAAAAAGTTGCCGCTAAAAGATTTTCTTTTCAATGGTGACAGAAAAAGTCGAGATTGAAAGTGTGGCCTTCAATCACGATAGAAAAAGTTACCGATGAAAATTTGGTCTTCAATGGTGACATAAAAAATTACTGCAAAGTCTTACTTTTAGTGACAATTTTGGAAAGTCACCATTGAGAGTATGACCTTCAACGCTGATAAAAAAAGTCGCAATTAAAAGTATGGTCTTCAATAAAGACAAAAAAAGTCATCGTTAAAAGTCCAACATTCAATGGCAACTTTATAATTTTCAGTAACAACTCACAAAGTCGCTGATGAAGAGTAGACTTTCAACACCAAGATCATCGTTGAAAGTCATTTCTTTTCTGTAGTGTTTTAAGCTTGCAAACACAAAGCTTATCGGCTACACTCATGAGATGCTTCACATTGTGCGATATATACACACACATACAAGAGGACTGTTACAGAATAATAAAGATAATAGCAATTACAATGTTTATGTACATCATAATAACATAGACCTTCACCTTCATGATCCCATACACACCCCATTAATATTAATTCATTTGAAGTTTTGGACATACAAAGAACCCTGTGATGGGTGTTCAACTCTTGATTTAATATAGGAGTTGAGACTATAAAATAATTCACAGAGAGACAAGATTTAATTAAGAAATTACTTCGTATTGATTAATTGCCCCCACACCCCTCAATGATGATGAATATATAGTAACAATTAAGGAATAATGCAGGAAAAAACCCTCTTTTCAAACTTTAGTCACTTGCAAATAACATTTTTAAACTTTCAAAATCAGGAAATAAATTCAACAATTTTTACACTTTATAGGACTTCCATAATGATCAGTAGTCATCGTCTTTGACTCTTCTATCTAGATATCTAGAAGCACATGGCATAGGGATTAGGGAACAAAGGCTAATCTAAGGATACCACATCAATTCCAAAGACACGTTTTTGAAAACTGAAAGATTGATGAAACGTACTGATCAATGATCACTCACAACGCAATGTGAAATAATAAAACTCAGAAACTTACTTAAATGATTTTAAAAATTCAAAAAAAGTTATTTGCAAGTGACTTAAAACTTGAAATAAAGGGTGTTTATTCTGCAATATATATTACTGATTATTTAACCCTAGTAATTATTCCAAGAAGAAGGATAATAATAGTCAGAAGGGGATTGACCAAGAGACGTAGTTGAACCACCTGCTTGATCATTTCTTGCAGAAGCTTGAGCTGAAGTAGGCAAGTCATTATTATTGCAGGTATAGCGAATCAAATCAGCATTAGTAGCATCAAGTTCTTTCTGAAGCCTAATCACTTGCCTCTGCAGTACAGAAATGGCTCCCACACAGCCATACACAGGATCTTTAATCCTCGCTTCAGCTTCATAAGCCAGAGAGTTCACAGCATCCTCTCTCTGGTGTGGCTGCACCTCGTTTAGCAGCTTGCTTACGTTGCTGGCTCCAAATATCTTGTGAACATTCGCAAACTTTTGAGGTTCCTCTGGTGGGAAATGAGGCGCGAATATGCAGTCTGGCATGCATTTCCTTCTCAGAAACTTGCAAGCAGCACATGGTGAATTTGAGTAGCTTGAAGAAGAAGCCATTGGATTAACTATATACTCGTATATATCTCTCTTCACTGTGTGTACATATAACAATTCATTACAAAACTCATACTTCAATCATAGTATGTGAGTCTTGGCAAAAAAAAAAAAAAATCATAGTATATGAGTCGTACAGGTTAATTGGGAGATAAAAAGTTCATTAGATTCATAGTATATATGTACTGATTATCTATATATAGGACATCTTGAAGTAAAGATAGACATTGTGGTCTAGATCAGATAAAAAAAGCACGCTATGTTACAAGCCATTGATTATAAATGGATCTTATATAACGAAATGGAATATATACAGTCAAAGATTTGTATGTATAAAGTGTTTGATTTCATGCACAAAGAGAATTAGGGTTGGGGAGACAGAAAAACTTTATATTACTTGCATTACCAGACACTTGCTGCTTCTTTTCAAAACTTTTTTTCACTTTTTGTGCATACCTATGCAGCGACTTTATTATTCTTGACTCCGTGTGTGCTGTGTACTATTCATTGATTCTCAGAGTATTCCCCAGAATCATTATTTGGTTCTTTATTTCTTGCTCTGGAGAGAGAGCGAGAGAGATAAGAGCTTAAAAACAAAAGGGAAAAATATTACTCCAGCTGATCTATCGGACAGGCTTTTTGGCTTTCTCACTTTGGGGTTTGTCATCACTATCTATCACTCGTTATACCTCCTAGCAAGCTAGGTCACTTCAGTCTTAGTTGGCCAACTCATTTTTATATGTGTGCGTATATACCTCACGTTAATTAATGGAATGACCCGTATATACAGACATGAGTGTATGGATAATTTTTTCAAAATTTCGACTAGTTCGACCAGAATTAGTGGTATAAACCCATTAACCCAGCTGGTTTCCGTGCACTTTAGATTAGATTGAAGAACAGAATCCCAGAATAAAAACTTTAATTAAATACCATCCAGTTGATTGTGAGAATTGAACTGCGATGCAGTATATAACAGAAATAATATTGAAAGAAACGCACATAAACACAAGGAATCAGAAGTGTGTGTATATATACCTTTGTTAGGTTTATAATTTGAACAAGGTAGCTAGCAGGATACTGTAAATTGATTATATCCCTTGTTTGTTGCCCCTTGGATGCAGGCTCTAGGTAGGTAGCTACCTAGCAAGATGGATCTAAGAGATTTAATGATCAAGTGTGTCTGATCGAAGCGAATATACAGAGTGCTAGAGAGAGAGATGACGATCGTTGTTGAAGAATTATTAGTATAGTTGATGATGATGTGAGAGGTTGTGAAGCAGGAGGAGGAAAAACCCTAGTTAGTTGGTAGACAAGATGAGAGAAACTCGCAAATACAGTGACATTAGATGATGAGAGGCATCAAAGTGTTTTTGGGGAGGCAAAGAGCATATTTTCATATTTGAGAGGAGAAGGGGAAAAGAAAGTTAAAGACGTGTCATAAATGGGCTGTGTAAAAAAGGATGACTAAGACTCAACCTTTTATAATGATATCAAACACTGTACACCAACATTGCCCAAAAACACACACCTTGTTTAATTTGTATTATTTCGTTCACTCATATACAGACTTAAAATGCTTATATGTTTATTATTAGTTATTTTATTGTGTGTATTCGAATACAAAACAAACCTTTTAATTTTAATTTCCACCCACCTAAACAGTTTCTGTCTGTGTGTGTGTTGCTTTCTCCACATTATTCGTTAGTGATGGATCTCCAGCTATATATATATATATATATATATTTACTTCTCATCATCAACTAGTTCTTTTAATGGTTGTGGTGATTGCTTTATACTAGTCACCAAGTGTTTGCTTATATATGAAAGAGATATTCACTTATAGGTACTGTCGAGGTCGTGGTGCGTGTGTATATATTAGCAATGGAAAAAAGAAAAAAATCAAATAATTGAGCAAGAAGATAGTTACTTTTGCTGTAGAGCACGGCTCCTGTGGATCGATGTGTGTGCTTGAGTGGGTGCTATATTTTATAGAATTATTTGAACCTAGCTAATGAAAGTAGGGTAACGTTCCAGCACAGAAGTAGTACTCACAATGAACAATGAACACATATATTAAAAAGCCTCTTTAACATATTCTTCCACTGTGCATACACACATTGTTTTCTTCGTACTGTGCAAAATGTGAAGTCATCCAGCATATATAAATTATAACATAGACAAACAGGAACTGGTGATGGAAACCAAACAAACATGGGATTCCAAGAAATTTAAGAAAAAAGATGTTATTATTGTATATATATTATGAGACAGCACACAGCATATATATATATATATTTGTATATGTATACTTAACAACAATCAGGTTCTTGCAATTGGAGCGGTCCGATCCTTTCTTTTTGTAGGACACACAGCATATGATGAGAGGATTGGTTCCAATAAAAGATGTGATATGATGAGATCAAAGCAAATCTCTTTAGCTCTGAAGATTAATGAAGCTGCACTGCACAATGTTCTACTCTCTCAATTATTAGCTTCCATCATGAAATATTATTCCACAAACCAGACCTTCATTAAGTATGCTTTAATTTGATTTGAGTACATACAATATGCACCATTCTAGTATAGTTTTAGAGATCATATTAAAAAAAAAAAAGATGACACAGAGTTAAGATTATCAGTATGCAATGCATGTGACCTGATATACTTAGATTTTAGACAGATGATCTAAATTTTAACTTTTCTTTTTATTTCCTCCCCCAAAAAAACATAAACTATTGAATAATGAAAGGTTTAAAAATTATGATATTTAATCTCGTATTCTTAACAGAAGTATAATAGATTAATATGCATGGTTTAAAGAAAATCATATTAAAATATAGTTGTTATTCATTCTTCCATCATTATGTGATCTCTTTATATAATCAAACAGATGCAATTATTCGAGCGAGGCTGAATCGAACAAACATACCCATATTTGGGTTCAATAACTTTCTCCTCTCTTTCAATTAGAGGTTCAAGTAAACTTAAAAGGAAAACTAATTAACTAGCACAATTAAAAAGAGCAAATGAGCATGCCCAGTTTTGATTCTTGTGCTCATCGCTATCAGTTTGCTTATTTGGGATTGAGGGAAAAAAAATAAAGCAGCATGCTTTATTGCAACAATCCTTCAAAAGTATTCATATTATGCTTCTCTCTTTACCCACTTTTCCATTCTTTTTCTTGTGGAAGGGGTTAGAAAAGGACCCATAATATGACTTAACTCTGCCGAAAGGCCGAAAGGGCATTAATCAAGTTTATCCTATTGCATAGAGAAGAAATTGATTTAAAAGATTTGATTCTTGATGGATTCGAGAGCAGCCTCACTTCAACTATACTAATATATTCAACTATATATACTCATATATATATTAATAATCACTAGTCACTGGTTAATTGTATTTTATACATATAATTTTTAATTCGCATGGCCACATTCTGATTGATCCCTCAACTACACAATTCTTTTTAATTAATTTGTATGTCACTTATTATTGATGCTCTTAGTCATATAAAAAAGCACATACATGTCGGTGTTTATATATAAATGATTGTGGAATTAAAACCCCTGTTAAATAATAGATACATGAATGTACTTTTTCGAAACTATCATTTTTGTATTGTACCACCTCTCCCAGATTGGTCTCATATATTCATAGTTTGAGAGGAAAATCAATTAAAAGTGCAAAAGAGATTCTCATTATATCCCAGCTAGACTTGGTAGGTTCGTATGCCAAGACATTCAATGAATCTACTTAGCATTCATTTATTATTACGGTGCCAAAAAAATAATTCAAATATATGATTAAGATTCTGTGAGTGGCAACACACACACAGAGACTACATAAATTTGCAGCTTTGGCTTTTGAAGAAGTGGAGGTAGGATCAAGCCAATATACAAGAGACATTAAGAAAAGGAGATGAATCTAAAATAATCAAATACTATATATGTGTGTGTGTGCACTTAGTTTATTAGTGTTTCTCGAAAGGTATGATTAACAATAATGTGGGATGGTTAGCTTCTTCTTGCATGCTTGTCAGGATTATGCAAACAAATGTTTAGTGGGTTGGATTAGAGGGATCATTCGAGAGAGAGAAAAGGTAAGGGAATGGTTTTTTCTCTTTTTTTGTGAACGAGGAATAAAATAAGTCATTGAATATGGCCTTAATGATTATAAAGGCAAAATTATTGGTTCATTTGAGAACTATTGATACATCACGCTTATCTGAATGCTTATTGAACTAAGTGTCACCTCACTTGTGCATTTTCTGTGGCTAACTAGGTAGTTGATTGATGATTTTTCTTGAATGAAAACGAAGGTAGTGATGATCAAGTCATATCAATTAATAATGTTGTCAACCTATTTGTGTTAGTAAGTTCCATTCAAGTCACAAGGATACTATTATTTGACTTGTTTGAAACAACATAACGTACATTTAATAATATTTTTCCGTAAAATGAAATAATCTTCTCTATATATTTACTTCAACTTACGTAAAAGTACATCTCTACCATGTTCTCAAACAGACGCATTAACAAAGACAATTTTATATAATTTTAAAAAAAACGAATTTTACAATTTTTACTTTAAAAAAGAAATTAGTTTGAATCAACTAAACCTCAAAAATTGAAATATAGTTTGCAAGAATTAAGTTGTGAAATCTAGCCTTTCGGCTTTAGTAATTTCATTAAGCCCAACTCGACTAGTTTTTTCAAGAAAAAACAAAAAAAATTAAGAAAGCTACTAAAAGTGCACCGAATTACAGAAAAAATTAGTTTCTTATAACATAAGTTAAAACTTATTTAATAAAGAAAGAAAGATACCCTTATTTAATAAAAAATTAACTAGAATAGATGAATATTTGTATTTAGCGAAAAAAACCACCTCTAATAGAAAGAAATCTATACTAAAAAAAATATCCTTATTTTTTTTACACTTGTGACACTATTCCTATGCCATGGATTCTTGCTCTCAACTTTATTCACATATCATTCCGAGCTTATTGTGTCATCGCTAAAGAAGGCCCTGGGCAGGGTATTTGACGGTTGTTTCCTCTTTAGTGAATAACTTGTGCATTTTGTTTTGCTTGCTCCACAATTTTTTCCCTAATGAAGCGCAACTTCCCCTGGCAAAACAATCACTATAGCCTTGATAAATTAAAACTGTTAAATCACCTTTCATATTTACACATTTTGTCCTCTGAACAATGGTACAATAAAGAAATCTCAGCATGATCTCCTTAAGTGAACTCTTTTATATGCTTTACATTTCAAATAAAATAACCTGTGAAATTTTAAACAAATGCGTTAGTATCTCATCCAAGTTTAAAGTTACGAACTATAGTGCGCATTAAATAATAAAGTTAACTAATTGTTTAATAACCCATTTTTTTAACAGTGTTGACAGCATATCTGCAAGGCATTAACAAAACAATTGCTCATTCGAATAAAGTCCCTAACGTGTAATGTTCACCATAAAACAGTGTTAGCAAATTCAAAGGAAAAAGAACCTTACCAAAATAGGCCATGAGCATTCAGACTTCATGTCAGCCGGTAAAACTGAAAATCCTTCGTGGATGAGTTAGTGCAAGAGTGCAATTTTCATGACGCTGCTAGAAAGTAATCTCTGATAGTTCTCTTTATAGACGATGGTGGATTCAAAACAGAAGAGGGGCTCTTCGACGCAGATTCAGTGGTTTTTCCAGATGTTACCGTAAGATCAGACATGGATGAAAATTGATTCTTTTGGCCATCGGTTTTACGCATTTTAGGTGGTGTGATAGGCATGTCTTGGGTGATTTCATCTGGTTTGTCCAAATGAAAAGCATTCTCGAGACCAGATTTGGAACTCCACTCTTCATCCTTCATTAAAAGCTTTCTGCATTCACTACTAGGCATTGCCATTATTCTCCTCCGGATGGAAGCTGGAGGTTTAGTGCTTGAGAAACAACTGTTATGATCCCAAATCCGAACCTAATATATGACATAGGGAAAACATTTAAAATGCTAAAGTATTTTGAAATAGCATTAGACAAATGCATTTTTATACAGTCCTGAACTGTAAGGGATCGCAATGTGCAAGAATCTCTGGTTTTGTTCAAGGATAGCTTAAAGTGGAAATGTGCAAAAGTGTGTGTGTGTGTGTGTGTGAGAGAGAGAGAGAGAGAGAGAGAAATATTGTAGTGCTTACCGTGAAATCATCAGAGGAAGTTGCCAATTTACTATCCTCAGAGTGGCACCTGAAAGGCAAAAGATAATAAGTAACCCGGGATTCTCAGAAGGCAGAAGCAATGCTAAGTTCCAGCATTTACCAATCGACAGCAGTAACTTCCCCATCATGAGTTTTCAAAGTAATAGGTTCTTCTTGAGACTTGTTGACCTGAATTGTAAAATTTCGGTTAAATCATATACTGATTCCGACCAATGTGAAGCTAATAATAGCCTACCAAGAGTAAGAAGTTTAACCTGCCAAACATAGGCATTTCCATCACTTGAACCACTAACAATGTGAGATGCATCAGGACTAATCGCGGACTGCAATAGCACAACCAAATGAGTCAATTTCAGGGCAAAAACTGAGCGTTAATTTAGGTTTAAAACTACAATGCTCACCTTCACAAAAAAAGACTCTATTCGAGAACCAGAAAACGATCTCACGGGCCCCTTTTCAAGCTGAAGGACGTTATATAAATATATTCTGAA
This sequence comes from Vachellia pachyceras, assembly GCA_025593235.1. NCBI lineage: Eukaryota > Viridiplantae > Streptophyta > Magnoliopsida > Fabales > Fabaceae > Vachellia > Vachellia pachyceras. The sequence continues at coordinate 12,966 of JANTPZ010091527.1, forward strand.
AGGACGCCAAAAAAACTTATTTTAATATTTTTGCATGTTCATTAAATTATATTTTGAAAGGATATCGTGTGATCCAAGTGGTCAACCCTAGATAGTGGGACAAAGGCTTTGTTTTGTTGTTCATTAAATTACATTTTAAATAATCAAGGATGAAAAAATTGCTATCAAAGAAATACCTGCTATCCATGCAGGAAGCTGAAAGAAATACTCCACTTTGATCTTGGGACAAGCTAGATATGCCATGTAACCTTTCCTGAACAATATTGTATTAAGACTGTCAGTACTCTTATTTTAGCTTTACAACATCAATGTTGAAAAGTTGCCAGACAATCAGCTTTTTCATATACCCAGGTGACTGTAAGCTATACATGCATGGCCTATAAATTTTTCCACCACATAACTAAGTTTGAGCTTAGATCAAGTATACTACAATCAGATCAACCACATAATCTCTAGGTACGCATGAAAAGATCAGGTCATCCTTAACTGGCTCAGCAATTTTTTCAATGTATAAACCCAAAATGAGACAATTCCTAGCCTAGTTCAAACCAACCTTTTCTGATGTCTGGAGACGAGGGCATGTCTGTGTGACAGAGCTCTTCAAGTTTCTGGTATCCCAGAACTTCACAACACTGAAATAAACAATTCAAAAACGAAAACCAAGCATTCATTTTTTAGCATCAAGTATATAACAAGAAAATGCAACACAAACTTCAATGGATGCTTTCAACTAACCTATCCACCGCCCCAGCCGTAGCTATGGAGACTTCATCCTTGAGATAAAGAACTGATGTAATGCTCATGGAAGCAGCCTGGATAATAGGACTTGTTAGAAAAGCTCATATCGAAAAATGTATAGATTTTTACACTATCAGCAGCAAACCTTGCCCCTTCTGACTCGTTTTGCTTGGGATGAAAGATGTGCTCCCTTGACTTCAGCAGTTGAACTAGTGCCGCAACCACAAGTAGAAATAATTTGAAGAAAAAGAAACCGAAATTACAACCAAAATAATTTTCAGAAGGTGTCAAAGACGAATCCTTTAAAATACAAGATTAAAACTTACCATATGCAGGGTTCCCCGAGCCTGCTTTTGGGTGTTGAGCTACATCTCAAATCCCAAAGATGAAAGGAGCCATCTCTTGAACCAGAGACAACAATATCTATAAATTTAAAGTAGAAAAACCAACTGTGATATACATTTTCTAGTAGCAATTGATGATGCAGAGTTGTAGAAAAACAGTAAAATGGATAACATGATGATATCATTTATTACCAAAACAGTAAAATGGATAACATGATGATATCATTTATTACCCGAATTAGTTGGATGTGAACACATAGATTTTACACTTCCTCTGTGTCCCATCAAGACTCCTTTGCATTTCTTTTCTTGTACGTCCCACAACTTCATCTGCAATTACAGACCGTGAGAACATACAAGACCACGTTGACTGAGGAAGGTTACTGGTTGGATACTATTGCAACAGATTTGAGAATTAACAGGTCTTCCAAAAATCTATATTCAACTTGAATTGATAGCATGTAAAACTGGTATGAAATAAAATTTACTTGATTTCAATTATATCCAGTGCATTAGTTAGTCAACACTCAACAGTGGAAGGAGAAGAAACAAGATCAACGCGATATACAGCTTGATAAAGTCATGATTTTCACGTCTCAAGCCACAATATTCCATCACTTGAGCAGATTCTGTTTAAAAGAAATGGAAATGAGAGAAGAAAATACATTCGACAGAAAACATTGAATGCTGGGTACTCAGTATGGCCTATGAAATAGCCAACTATTGTCTTGGGTTGGGCATGAAAAGCGTTTTATACTCAAGGCCCATCAACTAAGAATAAAGACCAAGTAAATTGAGACTTGGCAACAACAGTACACCGATTCAGGCACTTTCGTTAAACTGAATGGCGTAACTTACAGTTTGATCACCGGAAGCTGTGAGAATCTGGGCATCTTCCTGCAAAAATTTGTTAAGGATGTCTGTTAAAAGCCTCGGGAAAAAAATACCATGTTCTAGTTCGTGTTCATCTTTTTCTTGTGTTAACTGGCGACTTTATAAATGATAGAACATGGTTTATCTTTAATTACATACATTTTAAATTAATGCCATGACATCCCACTGATGTGCAGGAGGTCAAAAAAGGGAATCATCAAAAGTTGAAATGAGTGCATATTATGAATTACCTTAATCCAACAGACGTCAAAAACAGCATTGTGATGGGCAACCCAATCGCAAATCTTTGCTTTCTCTGCGATGCAGGGTGGGGTAAGGTTCGTATGAGTAATTACTCAAGAGATTCCTTGTTTGTTAAAAAATAATTGACATCGAAACAAAAAAAGAAACCTGCATTTTCTTGGTACGATGAGGAAGAAGAAAACTTGTGGCGAGTATTAAACAGGTTTACATATCCATCCTCATCCGCCAAAGCAAGGATATGGGAGTTTTTGGCAGTCTGCGAAAATTCAGGGTTCTTCATACAATGTTACAACATTAAAAACAAAGATCGACACACGAAATCGAGTTTCAAGTTCAAGTACCTTGCAGAATGAGATAGCCAAAGGAGGAGTCTCGCCGCCACTGTGCTCTACAGCCATTACTCCAATTTCGCAGAAGTTAGACGTGATCCCATCCATGTAAGCCCGTTTTCGAACTGAAGATTAAACCCATACAAATGATTTCACTGATCAAGATATAGTCTTTGATATGGATAAAACAATAATAGATGATGAAGATAAGGATCTAACCTCTAAAGCCGTTCAGCTCTCTTGACGCGATGCGCCGAAAGATAGATTGATGTGTAGAAATGTCCATATCAGTAGAGTGAACTGAAAATGGGTAGAACAGAGGGATCGGAGAAAGAAAAATACGTGTGGTAATTTGGAAAGGCCATTTGAAAATGAGAAGGAATTTATGGAGGGTATTTGGGCGCCACGATGTTGACCACAGATGGCGGGAACTCCAATTTGACGTTCCCTAATATTTTTTTAGTTTGGGCTTTCCGTTAAGCTTTTTCCCGGTTAAAATGAATGAGCCCAACACCCGACGATGAAAAATGAAGATAGATTGGGCTTATAATGAAACTGGGTCAGAATTTCAGATGTGGGCCCGCAGCCAGGCTTATTCCTCAAGATGTTGCCAAGGAAGAGAATGTGTGTTTGGGAATCTTTTAAGAGAAAAGAGTTTACGGATTTCTAAATGGTTTTTAAGAATTTTGAGATGCTTTTTATAGATTTCAAAATGCTTTTTTTCTTAGCTTGCGTGTACCGTTGGAAAAAGATTTTTCAAACATGCACAATGTATTTTTGGATAAGCACCAGCAAAAGTAACATTTTATATATTTTGATGATTTTATAGAAAAATGGTAAAAATAGAAAAATAATTTTAGGGGCAGCACCTCACTTTTTATTTCTGGGACGAATTTATAACTTTAGAAAAATGATTAATGATCATTTTTTCCGGAAAGTTTTTGCGAAACATTATTGGGCATCCGGATTTTTTTTTTATAGTCCCGCTCTAAAATTTTTAAATAGGTTTGGTAGTATTCTATCGTTAATTTTGAATCCAACTTGATTAGATTAACTAATGGTGGAGAGCAGAATCGTTACTTCTTATACTTTTAAAACAACATCGAACCTATTTAAAACTTTTCGAACAGTTGTCATCAAAAAAAAAACTTTTCGAACAGTATTATACCAAAAAAACCTTTGGGGTACCCAGTGATATTTCGCTAAAACTTCCACTCATCCACATCGTTAGCCATCGTAAATGAAACCGAAGAGAAAAATGAGGTGAACGAAGATAGTTGAGTTCAACATGGTGAACGAATGTTCAAAGTTTCATTACAAAATTTATTCAACATTCAGTGCTGGACAGTGTCTGTACATAGGGTGTTGTTATTGTGTTGTATTGTTTTTAAGGGAGGTGATATAATGTTTATTTTCTATTTGTAGTTTTAAATTTTTTATTTTCTTAACGAGTGAACATGAAGATATAAAATGCAAGCTGTTTGAGCATATTTTTGTAAAACATGTATTGGAAAGTAAATAGGGTCATTGACAACAGAAAGATAGAGAATAATCAAAGAACCTGCCGTTATGAATCTGAAGCATGAGATTTAACAACCAAGGACATATGGATAAGCATGAATCTGAAGCTAAAGGCGGATGCTGAAAATATGGAGAAGCATGAGAGAGAGGAAGAGGATTCACTGATTGAATATTAGTGTTAGTTTTGTTTATGAATATAACTAACGGGAGAATTGCGATAATGGGATAGGGAATAACAAAAATGGACTAAGAAGTGGCAATAATAAATATTGGTTTTAAAAGCTCTTTTGAATCAATGGATGTTTGGTAGAGTTGGCAAGTGTTCCTACCAGCATTTCTCAGGGCGAGGGTTCGAACCATGGGGGTGACAGACGCGATAATTAACGCAACCTCAAAGAAGTTGTCCTATCGGTACCTCACTACCACCGTAAGGTCTCCTCGCGGGGGTCCGGATTAGTCTGGGGGGCAATGAACCCAGGATACCCCAGGATGCCGAATGGTTTATATCGAAAAGAATAAAAGCTCTTTTGAATGAAGTATGCGACTTGTTCGAATAAAGTACTCATTTACTGTATAGTTGAATGAACATTTGATATGAGTATTAAAATGTTTAAAATCGAATGAACCGTGCTAACAATAACATAACACTGAATGACAATAATGGATATTTATTTTGAAAGTTCATTCGAATGAACTACGTGACTCATTCGAATGAAATCTTCATATTTGAGATATTCAAATGAATCTTTGAGATGAATATTGAAATTGTTGAAAGTTATTTGAATGAACTCTATAACTCATTCTAATGATTTTTTGTTGACAATAATGAAATAGACAATGACAAAAATAGAGTAGGAAATAAGAATAATAGAGATTGGTTCTTAAAGGTCATTCGAATGTAACCCTAAAAAAAAGCTTATTCGAATTGATTATTCTCATTCAAATAAAATCCTCATTTTTAATTAAACTCGTGGGCAATATTTTTTCCAACATTTTAAAATCTCTGTTTGGTCCAGCGCCCTGATTTAGGATTATACTGAAATTATAATTTCCGCTTTTTCAATTTTAAAGGTTGTTTTTCAGTATTCTCCCATAAGTTAATCTAACACTTCTTAATTTTTATAAAGAAAACATGAATTAATTAATACATGGCTACTTATTCATTTCGCAAATCAACGTTTAGATACTTCATTTTTAGTTTTTATAGAATTAAAAGTTTATTTTAAATTTTTTTATAATTAAATATACCCAAAGTATACATTCAGTCATTTAATTTGACATCAAATTTTAGTTTGATAATTTAAATTTAAAAAATATATTTTTAATTCCTCAACGTTAACATCATTAGTTGTATTTAACAGAAAATGCTATTCCAATTACCATCATGCAATTAAATAATGTGATAATAGACTTAAATATTAATTATTTAATATATTTATTTTTATATTTTAAAATTCAATCATTTTTTACATCAATTAAACTCAAAACGAAAATATACTTTCCTAAAACATAAGTCTGTCAACCATACACAGCTACTTACGGATTAGTATTACAATGCCACGTTTTATATTAACATTACATGTTAAATAATATATCAAATTTGTATGTGTTGCCAGCAATTTAATTTTTAATTTTGTACTATTAAATGGAACTGCGGGAGCGAGGGAAAGAAAACAAAGAAACGATAAACGCCGCCTTGCCCTCTTAAACCCTAGGATCGCCTCACGTTGCAGTCCATACTTGCTCAGGCTTGCTGCTCAGCATTTCCGCGCCCCTCGTTAACAATGGTGAAGCACTACAGACCTCCCGTAAGTGCCGCCGAAATCCTTAACTTGCTATCACTAAATATTACGCTTTTCTCTGCAATTCGCCGGAAATTCATCTCCGAAATGTTCCCTGCGCCTGTAACTTGTTACATGCACTTCTCTATCGTGGTCGTGGATGCACTTTCAAAGCCGCCCCTGGTCTTTTAAGATCCAATTGCTGGGCAAGACCTATGCATATGGCAAATTTTACGTGGACATACATGCTTATTGTGGTTTTGCGTTATACGTGCAAAAACCCTGCAGCACTCATTTGTTTGCATATTCTTCTCAATAATAAGTGGGAGTGAAGTGAAATCTCCGCAACTAGAACGTTTTTATTTTTCCTTTGAAATTATTACGTTTGCTGTAAGTCTTATAATTCAAATGCCCCTCCATTCAGAGAAGGAACCATGCTTCTGGTATTATAATTTTTTTGTTGCTCATCCGTTACCTTCATATTTTGTTATACACGACAGGGGAAGAAAAAGGAGGGAAACGCTGCTAAATATGTCACCAGGTCACAGGCACTCAAGCTACTCCAGATCAGTCTACCCCTTTTCAGGTCCTGTTTACCTAAGAAGCATCTCCTTAAATCTAGTCCAGTTTAAGATTATACATGCTGATACTTGGCTATGGCTTTACTCCATCCCTCAATATGAGAAAGGAAAGGCCCAAAGGGGATGTGATGGGATTAAAAATCTCCATGAAATGGCAAATTCTTACTGCGATTTTAGTTGTCTAGATTTGCCTGTGTTTTTCTTGTATGTCGGGTATTGATAAAAGTCTGGAAAAGAAAATTTTGGTGAAGACTTGCAAGTTGCAACTATTCTGACATTGGCTTTACGTATTACAGGAGACTCTGCATTTTCAAGGGTATTACTCCACGGGAGCCTAAGAAAAAGTTCAAAGGAACCCACCATACTTATTACCATGTGAAGGATATTGCTTTTCTTCACCATGAACCTTTGGTTGAAATACATAGAACACTAAGAACGCATGAGAAAAAAATAAAGAAAGCAGAGGCAAAGAAAAACCTGGAACGTGCAAACAAATTGCGGGAACAGACACCCAAAATCAGACTAGATAGGATCATAAAGGAGAGGTATGTTTGTCCTGTTTATAGATTTTTTTTGGGGATTGTAGCCATTGATGAACTTCTAAAATGAATAATCTTAACTAATAGGTATCCAAGGTTTGTCGATGCACTTGGAGAATTGGACGACTGTCTTACAACAGTGCATCTTTTTGCAGCATTGCCTGCATTAGAGAGCAAAAAGATTGACGTTGAAAGTGTCCATAAATGTCGGAGGTATGTACTTGTGATTTGAAAATTTTATATTGTTATGTTGGAAAATGGTTTTGATCCACGCGGTACCTTCTTTATATTGAGGATGTTGACTTAAGGAAAAGAGCTTAGTTTTAAGTGTTTTTGTCGTTATTTCCTTTATGTTCTATTTATTCTTCTTGCTTAAATGTTTCTGGATTTCTGCTAGATTGGCGCATGAATGGCAGGCTTTCATATCTCGCACCCACAAGTTGAGAAAAACTTTTGTATCTGTGAAAGGAATATACTATCAGGTATTAATTCGGGCACTTGTAATGGTCATTTATTTCAAGTGTCTATGTTATAATTTGATTATCTTGTCCATACAGGCTGAAGTTGAGGGCCAGAAAATAACATGGATCACACCACATCCATTACAGCAAGTTGTGCCTGATACCGTTGACATCACCACCATGCTAAACTTTCTGCAATTATATGAGGTTTGTTTCATTTTCATCCATATTGTCTTCTTCTGTCTCATTAATATCTGTTTTATCCCGGCTATCAAAGCATGCATATGTCTACCATGATCAGATAGGCTTTACAAATGATTAATGCATGGCATTGCATTGTTTTTTCCTTTTTGCATTTGCTTGTCCCTCCTTCTGGCATGCCCCTTTATTTGTCTGTACACAACACATTTATGTCTATTTGGTTGACTTTTTTAACTTCCATGATGGACTTATGCAGACTCTCATGGGTTTTGTGAATTTTTGCCTCTATCATTCTATAAATTTGAAATACCCCCCAATCCTTGATCCTCGGTTGGAAGCTTTGGCAGCAGGTGCTTAGTCCTCTATATAATGCATTTTAGAAACTTCCGAATCTTTGCAGATATTTTATGTCTCCTGATTTTGTTTATTTTTGCCCTTTTTAAATAATGCAGATCTGTATGCATTGTCTAGATATGTTAATGCCAGTGCTAGACCATCGATAACAAATTCCGAAGCTGATCATTTGGATAAATCTGATGAAGTGGAGGCCAATCAAAATGAAGCCGAGACTGAAGATGAAAAATCTAAACTAAGACTTGCTCAACTTCAGCATCAACTTCCTTTAAATGAACCTGGTTCACTAATGCACCTTGTTGAAGATGTCTCTGGCGAAGATGAAGAGGATCAAGATACAAAGGAATACAAAAATCTCTTAAAAAATATGAAATTCTTCTTGAGTAGGGAGGTAAAAAATCAATTTCTTGGTTCAGTCTTTACTCCATTTGTTAAATTATTGTTTGTCACATTAGTTGGGAATCTGAGTACATTCTACTTAATTGGGTTTCATTCATGTTGATTTTTATTATTTTTTTAAAGGAAAGTGAAAAGTTAAATACTCATCATTGATGGTCATGAGTGGTACCAAAAGGATCTAACCAACTATTGCGATCAAAAGGTCTACAGTAGTTAAATTCAAAGCTAATAGTGTATGAAAATATCACCTTGTGATGAATAATAGGACAAGCAGTTTGGCACAACCTCTATTATCTTTCAAGTTGCTGTTAGGACCTGTTTGTGGTACTTCCTTTGTATATCGTCAGATTCAAATATGGGAATTAGTGAACTTTTTATCCAGAAGAAACTGATAATATCCGGGTGAGAAAGAAAGTCTTCTTCATTTGATACTCTGGTATAATTTTCCCTCATTAATGCATGTTACATTGAACTTGTAAGATTGGAGACTTAGCAGATGATAGAGTAATAGATCAAAATTTGAAGCTATCGAATGGATTATGGATGATGGTTGGCATGTATCTTAGCAGCCTTTTCTTAATCCTTACTGATGCTATAATTTTTCCCTGCGAATGGCTTTGGAATATATAAATTTGTGTGCACGGATGGATTGTATTTACATCTGCCTTACTATAAACTTACAGGTACCAAGAGAGTCATTGCTTTTTGTTATTCCTGCATTTGGTGGTACTGTTTCATGGGAGGGGGAGGGAGCACCTTTTGGAGAATCTGATCAAGGCATCACTCATCAGGTTTCGTGAGAATACATATCACCTTCTAGGTGACAAATATTTATAACTTTATTTTAGATGCACTTAGCTATGGCTTTCATATGTGTAGGTTATTGACAGGGAAGTACAAGGGCATATGTTCTTCTCTAGAGAATATGTTCAACCCCAATGGATATATGATTGTGTAAATGCACGTATCATTTTGCCAACTGAGGATTATATGGTTGGAAGGTAGCTTGTGGACTATTTACTTTTCTTTTAACTAGATTAATGTGTTTGGTGCTGACTGTTCTAGCTCCCCATTTCACATCTTTTGTATGATTTAACAATTTAAATTATGAAATTACTTTTGCCTGCTCAGAAATTTTTTTTCCATCCATCTATTCTTTGGTATTCCCTGTCTACATGTGGTGAGGATTAATAGTTGTTTAATTCTCATATTTTCATTATAAAAGTAGCTATTTTATGATGTTTCAAGGTCAAAGAGATGAAGCAGTGCGATGCCTTATCAATACTAATAATTAATATTAAAAATAAAAAATATATGAATGGTTTACCAAGCATCTCCTTTAATGTTATTAGTATTTTTCTAGATATAAATGGAAGGCTAGCGGTGAATGATATATCTAAAGAGTGGATTGTAGATGGAGTACATTGGTATAGTATGATCTATGTAGATGACTCATTTAATGGGAAAGTCTTGTTATCTTTTATATGCTTAATTTTGTTGATCCCATATAAAAGTTGCTGTGGTTGTGGATTCCAATAAAATGATTGTGTGCAAAAATTTTTGTATAGTAAGTTCACTCAGAAGCGTGATTAATTTCAATTGATGCCATTACTGATGGATCCTAATCGCAATGCACACCCAGAGGAGATTATTATCTGACTCTTGTTTCCCCCCTTTTTCTCTGATCAAAGTGATAACCTTTTTACAGGGTTCCTCCACCTCACTTGTCTCCTTTTGTTGACAATGAGGAAGAAGGAGCTTATGTTCCTGATTATGCAAAAACCATCAAGCGATTGCAGGCTGCTGCAAGGAAGGAAGTCCTTCCACTTCCAGGTGTTGGAAAGGAAGATATGGATGATCCTCAAAATCTACTTGTTGAAGGTATTATTGATCGAGCAGAGGCTAATGAAGCTGCTCAGAGAAAGCAAAAGGTATCCTATTCTTTTTTTTGGGTTGGCAAGCGAAGCTTGCAGGCAGGGGATCGAACCCCTGAAGACGTGCCACTTAGGGCAACACCAGTGCCACTGCACCACAAGGGCGCTGGTAAAGGTATCCTATTCTGTTAGAACGTTTCATCACAGTGGCTGAATGAGTAGTGGATTCTCATGCTTTTGCCATCTTTTTATAATAACCTTTTACATTTTATGTACTCAATTTGAATGGTTACAGATGAAGATTCTTGAGCGGCAGTATCATGATGAACTGAAAAAGGAACTTCAGGGTGTTGCATACGCTCCAACGGGCTCCAATGCCAATGAACAGACATCTGCTGGAGAAACTAAGACTGGGGAAGAATACTCTTCTAATATCAAACAAAATGTTGAAGATAGTGCAAGCATGCCTCTAGTTATGATGTCTCGCAAAAAGAGGAAGCTCTTGGAAGCCATGCAGGTAAACTCTTTTGGGCTTTGTTTGGCTGGAGTCTGAGTTCATTAATTTATAGAAATGTTGTTGCTCCTGGTACCGTTATGAGCATGCCACTTTTACATCTCATGCGAAATTTTGTATCGCAAGCCATAATTTTCTATCTAGTTGACGGTAAAGAAAGTTGGTGTGGAAATGGACACGTGTTTGCTGTACTGTAAATTGTAAATACTATCCCTTTTCCTACCATGCTTGAAAAGCAATTTATAGTTAAAAAACATTTTGAATCTAAATTTCCTTTGTAAGCTTATTTCAGGGTACTGGATCTGATTTTTCTGCCTCTTTCTCCTCTTTTGATTCAGATATCCAATGAACGAAAGCGGGCTGCGAATGATCTTATTAAGCACCGGAAGAAAAGACTGGAAGAATCTCAGTGAGAAGGGTGTTAATGATTCCCCTTGTTTTTAAGCAAAAGGCGGGGGAAATAGTTCCCGCCAATGATGGTTCTTGATTCTCGCAACATATTTATTGGCTGTGATCTGGGCCATCAGATCTAGAAGGCTAGTTGATCTTGATTGTTTTCAGGTATAGGCTTTTGTTGAACTATGCAATTTTGAGGTTGTACGGGATGAAATAGTGGCACAAGTTTATGATGCCCACTATAAAATATGTTCCTGCCTTTACTGATTTCCTTTTAATCGCGTAATGCCTGTGTCCTGACTTATCAGATGCCCTCCAAATTCCAATCTGCGGCTTTGTTTGGTATGCATTTTGTATGCAGATAGCTGATGAAAACATTTAAGATTGAGATACCTGCTGTTGATATGTTGGAACTTCCATTGACTACTTGCAGCATGAAGTATTGCGAAATGCACGTGCAAAGCTTGTCCTGATCAATTTTGCCCTAGTAATTTATGTTGAAAATTGTACCATAGGGCTAATCATTGTACTTCGCACATTATTTATTTTAATGAATTTTCTCCATTTAATTATCATAAACTTTGCGTGTTTATTATGATAATTGCATCCATGGCGAATTTTGAATATTGTCCTAAAAGTCCCTGGTCAGTTATCTATGTGGGAACAAAGATGAAGCAAGACAGTATGACCTTGATAAGGTATGGAGATACAAGTCAAAGTCATCGACACTTGTAAGAGTACAAGGTACTGGACCGACCAGCTATGAGAAAACTACATGGATTAAGTCATTAACTTATCTCATATGTAATCACGTCACAGTACCCTTCAACCTGAGATCATCATGGATTCCTACATGAGAGTCGTTAAGTTTTGATCTAGTCAAAAGTCATCTCTGACCGAGTGATATGATCGGGATTAGGGGTTTTTTCATATGGAGGAATATGAGTGGTCAAGATGAGATTTGTCCCTCACATTAGTTGAGAGATATTACTGGGTCCTTCGATGAGTGAGTCTAAGAAATGTATGGCCATGTTGTAACAAAAAGGGGTTTTTGTTTCTTTAATCAGATTACTTAAGGATCGAGAAAGCAATGGTCAGGAATATGAAGATGACGTTATTCATGCCTCATCCTTGATCGAAATATCGCGTGACAAAAGGGTCGTGATGTGGTTGCATGAAAGGTTCCGTCGTGTTAACGATCCCCGTATGATTTGGGTAGTCGTAATGTCTTGCTAGAGACCGCTTGCGACTTGTGGGCTAATGTTGAATTTAGCCCACTGCCAACTTTATATGGGCCTATAGGGTCGCACGCAAGAACAGCCCAACATAAGCTTTATTTCTAGGGTTTATTCGAATTTTAAATATATGTGTATATATGTTGAAATTCGAAATTGCATAATATTATATAAATAATATTTGTGTATTAGTTTAATTTATTTGATAAATTAAACAATTAACGTCAATTTAATTTATAAGGATAAATTAAATCTGTTAGCTCATTATTTGGATTAATTAAATGGATATGATTTGATCAGATCAATTTAATCCAAAATAAGATTGCAAAATTCGAATTTAGCATTTTAAATTTCAAATTTTGAATTTCAAGATTAGATCTTAAATATCTTTTAAAATCCGAATTTCAATATTAGATATAGAATATCTTTTATTTGAATTTCAATATTAGATCTAGAATATTCTTTTGAAATTGGAAATTCAAGATTAGATCTATAATATCCTTTTAAAATTAAAAATCGAATTTTTCAAGATTAATAAAAGATTAATCCTTTATTATGATGTACTCTATGAGCTTTATAAATATAAGTGCTCGTGAAAAGAAGAGGCATCCATTTGGTATTTTTGAATTCATTCTTGAGTCACAAAACCCCAGAGAGAGTGAAACAAAGAGGCGCTAGCACGCTGCTATTGTTGGAACTGTTCGCTTGGATACCGGTAGAGGGAGGAGATTGAAAGAACATCGGCTCCTCGTGATCGGAAATAAGAAAACGCGGGATGCGGAATCTGAAGAGATCCAAACGCAAAGGAAGAGATGATTTTGAAACGTAAAATGTACGCCTTCATCTCCTCAATCTAAACGCCTTTGACAGATCTATATTTACGACTAGAAAATTTTAAATTAATCCCAACAGAACAGTACTTCAAAGCAAACAAATTAATGCTTGTAGAAATGAAGCAAGAAATCCTTCAAACGCAAGGCCAAACTCAAACCATTTAGATGTGGCAGTATGTCAAACAATCAAACAAAACCAGGAACAAGCTCACGCAATACTCTACGTTTCAGAGGCAGCAGAGGCCGATTGCTTATTTATTTGGGCGACGATGTCTTTGGATGTGAAGACTTGCCTGTAATGGCCTTCTTCACTTTGAAGATCGAATGCTTGACCTTTGACCCAACGCCTGATAGGATGTTATGGGATTTCTTGTGCTTAACTTTGTCTTCCCCATCCTTAGGAGCCTCGACTATGACGGAAGCACCGGACGGTAATGGCTCCATTGTATCTTTTCCATCGTTTACCCCCTCGTCTTCTTCACTCTCTGCTTTGGCCTCCTCGCATTGTGGGGTTTCTTCATTTTCAGCTTTCGCTGCTAAGTCCGTTGCTTCATCCAAGTGTTTAGCTGCTCGCAGACGTTCTTCTGCGGACGATGAAACGTTTTCTTTTTCAACTCGTGGGCTTTCAACTGTTATATTTGTGGATTTTGCTTTTTCGAGTTGAACTTCTGCCTTGGTGTCTCCGTCTGGCCTCTGAAGGCCTTGCCTAATATCTCCATTTGCCTCCCTGGTCTCAGTATCTGCTTTTCCAGTGGCTTTTATGTTCACTTTCCTCAAGGAGCTTTCCTCTAGCTCTTGGATTTCTCGTCGTGTGCTTTCCACTGTTATATTTGTGGATTTTTCTTTTTCGAGTTGAACTTCTGGTTTGATCTCTCCATCTGGCTTGTGAAGGCCTAGTTCAGTATCTTCGTTCATCTCTCTGATCTCAGTATCTGCTTGTACAGTGGTTTTTATGTCCGCTTCTCCCAAGGAGCTCTCTTCTAGCTTTTGGATTCCTCGTGTGGACGATGAAACGTTTTCTTTTCCAACTCGTGTGCTTTCCACTGTTATATTTATGGATTTTGCTTTTTCGAGTTGAACTTCTGCGTTGGTCTCTACGGCTGGCTTGTGAAGGCTTTGCTCAATATCTTCATTTGTCTCTCTGATCTCAGCATCTGCTTTTACGGTGGCTTTTATGTCCACTTCTCCCAAGGAGCTTTCCTCTAGCTTCTGGATTTCTCGTGTGGATTCACTTACTTCTGCTGTGGCTGTGTGTTCTTTGTGTGAACTGTCGGCTTCTACCTCCTGGTCCTGGATATGCAATCGATGAAGAACAGGGTGACTTACCTTCTGTTCCATTTCAAAATTCTCCAACTTTAAGAGAATGTTTCAAAATTAGTAAATAGTATAAAAAATTATCAGTTTCTTGAAGCTTGCTATGTTCGGAAGTTAAGTCGTTACCATCATTCGTGACGTTGCATTGATAGCCCAAAAGGTTACAATTTTTTAGGGGTGTTTTCCTGTACCCTTCAAAGGAGCATGCTCATGAAAATGAATGAAAAGGGAAACACCTAAAATTCCGTTGCCTGTAATTTCTTTCTTTGTTGTTTGTCAGCTGATCGTAATTTTAAGTAATAAGTGAACTTTGACCCTCCCAGGCCTCTAATGTTATTACTTGAATAAGAAAGAGAGCGTCGAGGATTTTGTCTGACCTTTTCACCTTGAGCCATAACGTCTGTTTTTCTGTCTGTAATTTTTGGCTCAGTGCCTCGATTTTCATGGGTTGGCTCTGTTGCTACCTCCGTGACATCTTTTCCATCTTTATCATCTGGAAGGTTGCTTTTAATGTTGTCACATTCCCCCTCCTCAGTGGCCTCTGACTTCTGTGTCGTGTTTTTTTTTTTTTTAAAAAGGAAAATATTAGATAGGGACAAACTTCATGAGAAAGAATTAATATTTACTGAGGCGGAAAAATCACTGCACCTCTTCATGCTGATTCTCATTACGGACAATTTGACATGTTATGCTGCTATTATTGATGGCATATACTGTTGCACTTGTCTCGTCTCCGGTTGTAGGAGCTTCGTCTTCGGTCTCTTGACCCATCTCACGTCCTCCTCCTGCTCTTTCTTGGCTCTTCTTGTCGCTACCGTCTTCTAAACTGGACCTTTCCTCTTGTATGTTATCAGTATCAATGATATCCAAGCTTGTTTTAGCTCCTTTATCAATGATTGTTACATCAATCCTTTCATGCATGCAAGGCAGACTCTCGGAAGTATGAGTGTCACCCTCTTCGTTCGATATTTCAGCTTTATATTCTTCATCGCACTCTGTCTGTAATCCTTCCTCTGATGCTTCTATGGTAGTGAAAGAGAAGTCTTCATTTGCTTTTGCAAGATTCTCTGAGATTCTAGACTCTCTTTCCTCCACTGAATCAATTCCTCCACGCTGTTCTATTAACCCTGAGTTTGTTGCTGTAGCCTAAAACCAAACAAGAAGAGGGGGGGTCAAATGAGTGGAGGATAGAGATAGGTTGGTCTAGTTTTTTTACTCGAGAAAATGACCTTTTCATCGGTTTCATAACATGCAGATAAGGCACCAGATTCCTTCAGATTGCTTGTTGGCTCTGGGCTACGTTCTAGGATGTTTTCGCTTCCATTTGCCATTTCAGTTGCAGCAGGGTCCTGTTTCACACACAGTTTTTGAAAATTCTCAGGAAACTAAAACAAGTAGACAAATATACCTGCATTTCCTACATTTCCTGTACAACCACCAAGCATAGAGGCATCTATATCTCTTGAGACACTCACATGATGTTCAATTTCAATTTGCATGTCAACTTCTCTCTCTATTCCACCTTGAATTTTTTTATATGGAACATTTTTTGTAGATTCGAGAACATTGTCCTCACAGTTGTTTTTTCCCATAGCTTGATAAATCTTTCCATCTCTTTGGTCTTCGGCCGTGGATTCAGAAGTCAATTCAACTTTCTCATTTGCATCTGCTGCTTCCACAGTCTATTCCGCAAGAAATATTAAGTGGAAACAAAAGACGAGGAAAACAAGTGGAAGCCATAAATTAAGAGCTAAATTTGCAAATATATTTTAAATAATGGAAAAATATATGATTTCTAGGTGTTTGCCATGAGGTTTTTAATTTAAAAAATAAAAATATGACTAGCAGATAGTTTTAACAGCTCAACAGCGCATGATTATGTTAGTATGATGTTTATTAGAAAACAAAAATTTCTCCATGGGCCGTTTTTATTAGAAAATATGTTAGTATGATGTTTCTCTAGAAGAATGTTATTCCTTATTGTAAGATTTGTAAGCCTCAGACCTTTTCAGGGGGAAGCTCATC